>CM059187.1:112565468-112678577 GCA_030323885.1 Branchipolynoe longqiensis | reverse complement strand
CACTTTCCACCACCAACCCACGACAGTGACAAGAACTAATGGAAATAGACACTTTCCACCACCAACCCATGACAGTGACAAGAACTAACGGAAATAGACACTTTCCACCACCAACCCACGACAGTGACAAGAACTAACGGAAATAGACACTTTCCACCACCAACCCATGACAGTGACAATAACTAATGGAAATAGACACTTTCCACCACCAACCCACGACAGTGACAAGAACTAATGGAAATAGACACTTTCCACCACCAACCCATGACAGTGACAGAACTAACAAAGAACTTTCCACCACAAACCCACGAAGTGAAAGAACTAACGGAAATAGACACTTTCCACCACCAACCCATGACAGTGACAAGAACTAAGGGAAATAGACACTCCCCACCACCAACCCATGACAGTGACAAGAACTAAAGGAAATAGACACACCCCACACCACCCACGACAGTGACAAAACTAAGGAAATAGACACTTCACCCCCAACCCATGACAGGACAAAACTAACGGAAATAGACCTTTCACCACCAACCCACAAAGTGACAAGAACTAATGGAAATAGACACTCCCCACCACCAACCCATGACAGTGACAAGAACTAACGGAAATAGACACTTTCCACCACCAACCCATGACAGTGACAAGAACTAACGGAAATAGACACTTTCCACCACCAACCCATGACAGTGACAAGAACTAATGGAAATATACACTTTCCACCACCAACCCATGACAGTGACAAGAACTAATGGAAATAGACACTTTCCACCACCAACCCATGACAGTGACAAGAACTAACAGAAATAGACACTTTCCACCACCAACCCACAACAGTGACAAGAACTAATGGAAATAGACACTTTCCACCACCAACCCATGACAGTGACTAGAACTAACGGAAATAGACACTTTCCAACACCAACCCATGACAGTGACAATAACTAATGGAAATACCCACGACAGTGACAAGAACTAATGGAAATAGACACTTTCCACCACCAACCCATGACAGTGACAATAACTAATGGAAATAGACACTTTCCACCACCAACCCATGACAGTGACAAGAACTAATGGAAATAGACACTTTCCACCACCAACCCATGACAGTGACAAGAACTAATGGAAATAGACACTTTCCACCACCAACCCATGACAGTGACAAGAACTAACGGAAATAGACACTTTCACACCAACCCAAACAGTGCAAAAAAGCCCCACCAACCCACAATGACAGTGACAAAACTAATGGAAATAGACACTTTCCACCACCAACCACGACAGTGACAAGAACTACGGAATAGACACTTCCAACCCAACCATGACAGTGACAAGAACTAACGGAAATAGACACTTTCCACCACCAACCCACGACAGTGACAAGAACTAATGGAAATAGACACTTTCCACCACCAACCCATGACAGTGACAAGAACTAATGGAAATAGACACTTTCCACCACCAACCCATGACAGTGACAAGAACTAATGGAAATAGACACTCCCCACCACCAACCCACGACAGTGACAAGAACTAAAGGAAATAGACACACCCACCACCAACCCATGACAGTGACAAGAACTAAGGGAAATAGACACTCCCCACCACCAACCCACGACAGTGACAAGAACTAAGGAAATAGACACTTTCACACCAACCCATGACAGTGACAATAACTAATGGAAATAGACACTTTCCACCACCAACCCACGACAGTGACAAGAACTAACGGAAATAGACACTTCCCACCACCAACCCACGACAGTGACAAGAACTAACGGAAATAGACACTTTCCACCACCAACCCACGACAGTGACAAGAACTAACGGAAATAGACACTCCCCACCACCAACCCACGACAGTGACAAGAACTAACGGAAATAGACACTTTCCACCACCAACCCATGACAGTGACAATAACTAATGGAAATAGACACTCCCCACCACCAACCCACGACAGTGACAAGAACTAAGGGAAATAGACACTTTCCACCACCAACCCACGACAGTGACAAGAACTAACGGAAATAGACACTTTCCACCACCAACCCACAACAGTGACAAGAACTAACGGAAATAGACACTTTCCACCACCAACCCATGACAGTGACAAGAACTAACGGAAATAGACACTTTCCACCACCAACCCATGACAGTGACAATAACTAATGGAAATAGACACTTTCCACCACCAACCCACGACAGTGACAAGAACTAAGGGATAGACACTTCCACCACCACCCCGACAGTGACAGAACTGAAATAGACACTTTCCACCACCAACCCATGACAGTGACAAGAACTAATGGAAATAGACACTTTCCACCACCAACCCATGACAGTGACAATAACTAATGGAAATAGACACTTTCCACCACCAACCCATGACAGTGACAAGAACTAATGGAAATAGACACTTTCCACCACCAACCCATGACAGTGACAATAACTAATGGAAATAGACACTTTCCACCACCAACCCACGACAGTGACAAGAACTAACGGAAATAGACACTTTCCACCACCAACCCACGACAGTGACAAGAACTAACGGAAATAGACACTTTCCACCACCAACCCACGACAGTGACAAGAACTAATGGAAATAGACACTTTCCACCACCAACCCATGACAGTGACAAGAACTAATGGAAATAGACACTTTCCACCACCAACCCATGACAGTGACAATAACTAATGGAAATAGACACTTTCCACCACCAACCCACGACAGTGACAAGAACTAAGGAAATAGACACCCACCACCAACCATGACAGTGACAATAACTAATGGAAATAGACACTTTCACACCACCACGACAGTGACAAGAACTAATGGAAATAGACACTTTCCACCACCAACCCATGACAGTGACAAGAACTATGAAATAGACACTTTCCACCACCAACCCACGACAGTGACAAGAACTAACGGAAATAGACACTTTCCACCACCAACCCACGACAGTGACAAGAACTAACGGAAATAGACACTTTCACCACCAACCCACGACAGTGACAAGAACTAACGGAATAGACACTTCCCACCCCAACCCACGACAGTGACAAGACTAAGGAAATAGACACCCACCACCAACCCATGACAGTGACAAGAACTAACGGAAATAGACACTTTCCACCACAAACCCACGACAGTGACAAGAACTAACGGAAATAGACACTCCCCACCACCAACCCATGACAGTGACAATAACTAATGGAAATAGACACTCCCCACCACCAACCCATGACAGTGACAATAACTAATGGAAATAGACACTTTCCACCACAAACCCATGACAGTGAAAAGAACTAATGGAAATTGACACTCCCCACCACCAACCCATGACAGTGACAAGAACTAATGGAAATAGACACTTTCCACCACCAACCCATGACAGTGACAAGAACTAACGGAAATAGACACTTTCCACCACCAACCCATGACAGTGACAATAACTAATGGAAATAGACACTTTCCACCACCAACCCATGACAGTGACAAGAACTAATGGAAATAGACACTTTCCACCACCAACCCATGACAGTGACAATAACTAATGGAAATAGACACTTTCCACCACCAACCAACGACAGTGACAAGAACTAATGGAAATAGACACTTTTCACCACCAACCCATGAGAGTGACAAGAACTAACGGAAATAGACACTTTCCACCACCAACCCATGACAGTGACAATAACTAATGGAAATAGACACTTGACAGTGACAAGAACTAACGGAAATAGACACTTTCCACCACCAACCCATGACAGGGACAAGAACTAACTGAAATAGACACTTTCCACCACCAACCCATGACAGTGACAAAAACTAATGGAAATAGACACTTTCCACCACCAACCCATGAGAGTGACAATAACTAATGGAAATAGACACTTTCCACCACCGACCCATGAGTGTGACAATAACTAATGGAAATAGACACTTTCCACCACCAACCCACAACAGTGACAAGAACTAACGGAAATAGACACGCCCCACCACCAACCCTATCTCACAGAAGTATCAAGAACTAAGAGAAATAAATGCTTTCCACCACCGACTGCTATCTCCTGACAGTGGCAAGAACTAATGCGAAACAGATGCTTCCCACCAACAATTCATCTGATAATGATGGATAAAAACTAATATATCGGAGCTCGTTCAAAAGCCAACGTACTGGATAGCACCCAAAACCACAGAAGCCAGCACAAAGCTACCTGGAAATAGACTAGAAATACAAGATAGTGCATTCTCAGTATGAAAAGCTAAAATTTACCTGTTAAATAAATGGCTGTCTTTCATACGGTGCTAACTTAATAAAGCCATCATTCCTGCGAATATATTTGATACCTTCAATGCTTAGGTCTAGGAAAGTGTAGATTAAAAGTTAATTCATGACACCAGACGGAGCTATAGTATGGAATTTATTGGAGATCAAAGGTAATAGGTAATGAGTGTGAGAATAGTGAATCATAGCGGTACAGTTTAGAATAAGTAATCAGTTGAACAATAAGCAATCAGAGCGGTACAGGTTAACGAATTGTATATTAGTAGGTATTATGACAGGTGCACAATGAGCCCATGTGGGGGGGGGGGCATGTTGGATCATGGTATAGTTCGTGGGGGTGGGGAGTGATAGGGCAATGGTCCGGTTACCATAGGGTCAATAAGGGAAGTCTAGGGCATAGGGAGCACGTAGGTGTGGAATGTGGTCATGACCCAGGCCTCAACCCTTAAGGCTACATTCCTCACATGCGGTATGCGGCATGCGAATGCAAATGCGGCAACAAATCTAAAAGCATCTAAGTCAATGGGGGTGATTCCAAGTGTCCGAATGCGAATGCGAATGCGAATGCGGCAACTGAATCGGTCCATGTAGCCATCGGTGTGGCATGCAAATGCGAATGCTGCTGCGTTTGCCATAGAAAACAGTGTTAGAGAAACCTGATACTATGTGTGGGCGTGGGTGTGGGTGAAAGGACCCAACCCGTTTGCATGCCGCATTCGCATGCTGCATACCATGTGTAAGGAATCCTAGCTTTAGTGTTGTCTGCTGTGTAAGTGGGGTCGGGTGGGACGGTGAGAATTGGGCGGGGAGGTCGTGTGAGTCCGGTGAAGTGAGGCTGGGTCGGTGGAGAGGGAGGGGGGGTGGAAGTGACATCACAGGTTCCTGGCAATGGCCGGCGCGCTCAGGTGGCGCCGCCTGTAGGGAGGCGGGGGAGGCCTATGAAGGGGAGGAGGGGAGGGGGGGGCGAGTAGGGAAGCTGGGCCCGTATGCATGAATCGGAGTTAGGGCTCTAACCGCGGCTAGCATAGCTCCACCCGGCTAAACTTGGAAAATCTGCATGCTTGAGCCGGTGCCAGCGCTAGCCGCCGACCGTAGCCTAGGCTAAGCTACCCTGATTTCAAGTCAGGTTTAACTGCTAGCCGCGCTGGTTAGGGTATGTGTGTGGCTCTCAATCTATTCAATGCTGTCATATTTAACAGAATTACATACGCCATAAGTGAAATTTTATCAATTTAACCCTAAATTCGAACCGATATTAACGCCGCCGCATTGGCGGCGTTATTCATATTGTCGAATTGACGAATGTAAAGTAAGCAAATCGCCGCCACCGCATCGACGTCGATATCCATACTGTCGAACGTCAACTAAACATGGCCACCGCCGCCGCATCGGCGGCAATATATTAGGCCCAAATCTATTCAATGCTGTCATATTT
Source organism: Branchipolynoe longqiensis (assembly GCA_030323885.1). Taxonomy (NCBI): domain Eukaryota; kingdom Metazoa; phylum Annelida; class Polychaeta; order Phyllodocida; family Polynoidae; genus Branchipolynoe; species Branchipolynoe longqiensis. Next base: position 112,672,840 of record CM059187.1, on the reverse strand, counting down.
AACAGAATTACGTACGCCATAAGTGAAATTTGATCAATTTAACCCTAAATTTGAACCGCTATTAACGCCGCCGCCGCATTGGCAGCGTTATTCATATTGTCGACTCGAGGGATTTCCCAAATCTATAAATAATTTCACGGTTAGCTATCCTTCCTGGCTTGGACATTGGTGCATACGCCTTGACCTAATTAACCAATGCCCTCCTAGCCACGGATAGCTATCTATCCTAGAGCTAGCTCCTAGCACCGGCTAAGCCTCACTCCGATTCATGCATACGGGCCCTGGGTGGGGGGGGGGAGGGTTAGATCAGCTCCGACTCGGTCCCGAATTCCCCATATTACTGAGGCAATATGGACAATGTAGAAGTTACTCTGATAAGTTTTATTATTTTATTAATATTTTCTTTATTTGTGGTGGGTCGCGGCAAATATAGAGTTAAAAAGCCTTTGCAGCAAGTTCCCATTACTACAAATTACAATTGACATGGTATTTCTTTTGTTTTTCTTTGTTGCATTTAGGTCTAAATAATGCCAAGGATCTAGATAATTATATATTTAGAGGTAAACATTTCTAAAGTTGCTGCTATAATTGCTACCTGTGTTTATAATGGTCACCATAAAGCCATGACAACATCATGGAGTGATGGTCAGCTTTCTTATTTTACTGATGTTTTTCATGTCATTGTATATAATAGGTCGTTCTCAGAAGTTGTGTACCAAAACTGTGACATCAGTACCACAGAATCAAAATGCTGTCAAAGTCCTATATACAAGCTTCCTCAATGTGTATGTCCTTTTGCATCTGAATAATTGAAAATAAACATATTCTAGCATTTTTAAGTAGGTCAAATGATGCTCACACCCAGTAAATAGCAGTATAGCATGGAAACCAATCTGACTCCAAAATCAAATATTTTCCACACAAAGCTTGACATTTTTAGAACATTTCACATGCCACTTGCCTTATAAACAGTAGTAATAATAATTTGAAATCTTATTGCTATGGTTTTGTCTTATTTGTGATGATTAAAGAAAAAAGCAGAAACATTTTAGCAAGGTAATGGTCCAAGTGGAATCAACAATTTTACACAAATGTTGGGCTCAAATTTCAATGCTTAGGGGCAATTTCAGGATTTATCTTTTACTATGCCGTAACTGGGTCCATGCATAGAGTGCAAATGGTGAAAATAGTTCCTGTACTGTATTTGTACTCAGTGTTTGAAACAGAGTTTCATAGTGCTTGCAAGTGGAAACGAAATGTTATGATGTTAATGACTCCAGAAAAGGTTAACTATTTCAGAATTTTTAAAGAAATAAATGTCTTCAACTTAATGAAGACATTGTATATGACCATTTGAAGTGAAATGTGCTGTTGTTCAGAGGTTTTCATTAAGTTTGTAACACTTTATTTTCAATGCTGTTGACAAAGTCACAAATTAGTGATGTAATTTTCTATTTATTTAGCTACATCCATCCCAATAAGATGCATAATACACAATATTAACATTTACTTTTGTTCTAAAATAGCTCCCACATTATTAGGCTAAATGATGAAATCTAAATATTGACACTCCAATAATGGGTTTCTTTGAAATATGCATTTCAAGTAAACTATCTCAAGTGGTACACAGTTTCTGAGAACAACCCATTATATACGTTGTATTCAATGGTCATTGCATACAAACTTGGTACTCACTTCCGAAGTTGACCCACAATCTGAGTTTCAAATGAGGGGCATACTTCGCGGACATGGTATTAACATAATTGTAACATTGGAATAGTTTACATTAATCAATAACTATACCATCATTGATACTTTAAGAAACGTGTTCACACGGAAACATGTGTATTATTGATCAATCAATGTTAAATAACATATCAATTAAACATACTGTTATGCATTACTTCTGAAAATCCATTTGCACAGTCCCAGAACATTTATGTCTACAGCTCATTCAAATTATTTGCAGTTATTTGGCGGACCCTCAGAAACCATCAGTTATGTGTTACTCTTTCCACAGGACCTGATCCTGCAACCTGAAGTGTATGAGAAGATGTTTTACAAAAAAACGGCCACCAACACATCGGGCGCTACCACACCGGGCGGCACCACAACGGCTAGACCTAAGATGCATCTCAACTACGAGCTCCAAATGTCTCGGACATCCCCAAGGCACAAACATGAGTATGACCAAGGCTATATACCTATATTATTAATCTTATTTAAAGCTGCCCCGTTTTGCGCTCTTTTATTCACTTTCCCAGCCTAGCCAATAGGAATACAGCAATCACCCGTCTCCAGCCCCTCCCCCCCCAACTCCATATATGGGAGAATCGAACCAGAGCGATATATGGGAGTCAAACCTGGGTTCCTTCCGCTGCTCTCGCACACACACACTGGGGCCATCTAACCATAACACAATTGATCATTGAGGCCGATTTACCTACACATCATTTCTATTCACAATTCCTTTACAACATAACAAAATAAGTTAATGCATTAGTTATGTGTTGTCCTGCCAATGTCAGTTTATTATCTTATATTTATGGGATATTTGACAAAAGAGCATATCTATTTATTCTATTTTTCAATGACCCTGTATAGCACTGATTTGTTTAGTGCTGCGGTTTAAATATATATTTCTTTTAGGAAGTTATCTAAAGCACAAAAGAGGATTACTTCAATCGATAATAGCATCACATTCACAATTTCCTAAGTTGAGACAAAAGTGGTTAGGCGTTTTACGCCCTAGCAGCATCTAAGATAATATTAGGACGGATATCGACTTACGTCAATGCGCACTCAGTGCTGCCCCACTTGGATACCGTTCCGCTGACACCATGATCCGATATTCCACTCAGTCACATTATCTTTATCGTGAGCCACCCAGCCCATGTCCTATCATGGCCATGCTGAGCGCCAAATAGCAAGGTAGCGACAGATATCCATTTGATGTCTTCAGTTTGACTTGGCTAGGGATTGAACCCTCGATTCTCGGGATGGAAAGCATGCATTCTATCCACTTACTTACTAACTTAGCCGTCATAATCTGGCATCATGGTGTAATTAATGCATCAAATTCAATTAATTTTCATTTATATATTGAGGGAAATGTGAGAGCGAGCAAGAATTATTTAATACCCCCATTATGATGGTCAGTTCAGTTTACTCTTTCAATATAATTCACATTATTGAATCCTAATATATATATATATATTATGGAATGCCATTTCTTGTTTTATTCAGTATTTAGACATACCATCAAATATTTAATGATGTCTAAATCGATTTCATCATGTCATTAAATGTATTTCCTGATCTGTTCAAATAATTTATGATATGTTTAAATATTCTATATTTGATGAGACCATAAAAATCGATTTAATGATAGCATTTGAAGAGTTCATCAATGCCTTTTAATGATATCTCTAAATGGTACACCATTTAAACATGTAAAATTATATTTGATCATCTCTTTAAATCGATTTAATGATATGATGAAATAAACTGTATTTGAACATATGTTGAAATGGATTTGATCATATGATAAAATCGATTTAAACATATCATTAAATACTTCTGCAACTAACAAAAACTGATGCTCCCGATTACTGGAAGTACTTGAATAGATGGGAAGGAGAGGGAGAGGTAGGGAGAGAGGGAGAGGGAGTGGGAGGGATGAGGGGAAGAGGGGAGGGGAGAAGGAGAGAGAGGGGAAGGGGGAGAAGGGGGAAAAGGACGGGGAGGTGAAGGGGAGAGGGAGATACGGGAGATTGGGCGATACGGGGAGAGGGACGGGGACGGGGAGAGGGATGGGGAGGCGGACAGGGAGGGGGACGGGGAGAGGGAGGAGATGGGGAGAGGGAAGGGGGGGGATTAAATATAGTACACTTAGACATATGTTTAAATATATTTAGACAGATCATCAAATCGATTTAATGATATGATTAATTATGTGTGAATTTTAACATATCATCAAATCGATTTGATGATCTGTCTAAATACAATAAAACATATGTCTAAGTGTACTATATTTAATCATATCATGAAATTGATTTCATGATATGATAAAATACATTTAGTCATATGTTCAAATGGATTTGGTCATATGATTAAATAGAATAAAAAAGTACCCTGATTTAAACATGTGTTCAAATACATTTCATGATATGATCAAATCGAATTAATGATATCATTAAATATTTAATGTCTAAATCGAATTAATGACATCATTAAATATTTACTTAGATCATTAAATATTTAATGAGATAATTAAATATTTGACAATGTTATTAATTCGATTTAGACATATCATTAAACATTTGATGATATGTCTAAATACTGAATAAAACAATAAATGGCATTCCATAATATCTATATATATATATATATGTATATATATATTTTACCTCGGTATAGAGCCTCAGGCTAGCCGCAGGCTAGGGAGAAGGAAGCACATCCAGGTCCAGCAATTAGCATAAGGAACTCGCATGCAGTGGATGAACGCGAGTTCTTCAGCGGGATTTATCTACTAATTGCTCCACAAATTACAGGAATTCACGGATTATTTTCCACACGTTTCTTTATTAAGGACATTACCGTCCTTTGTGTGAGTTTTAGCTAGATGGCGACTGTATTTTCGGAATTATTAGCGTTTAACCGTTCCGAAAGTCCGGTTCGCTAGCTTTCGAGTCGCCGTTTTTCGTTGGTTTCGTTCGCTTAAAACCTCCATTATCGCTCAATTACTTCGTACGTCATTCGGTAAGGAACTATTTAAATTAGAGTTTAACCGTTCCACACATTCCTTTATTAAGGACGTTACTGTCCTCTGTGTGAGTTTCAGCTAGGTGGTGACTGTACTTTCGGAATTATTAGCGTTTAACCGTTCCGATTTGCGGTACGCTTTTTTCGAGTCGCCATGTTTTTCTTTCGTTTTCGGGTGCTTGCCGACCCAGAGTTCGCTACATAAGGCACGGAGAGCTAGCTCAGATTGTGTACTTGCTTCGGCAGTACATATACTAAAATTGGAGCAATACAGAGAGGATTAGCATGGCCCCTGCGCGGAGCATCCCACGCAATCTTCTCTGTTGCCTTGCGGCCTCCAGCATAGCCCTGCAACACTAATTTTATTCACCAAAAATTGCTATATAGGGTATTCACGTGATGTCATCAACCGGATGCGGGGCCATTGTGGCGATATCAGACAGTAAACAACCCATAGAGTTTGCCTGTACGCACAGTTCAAAACGTCTATTTCATTCAAAATTAATAGAAATGCACAACCCTAACCATATAAATTTAATATAACCTATTCGGTGAATATGTTTTCTATATGTGTACCAAGCAGTTTGTTTCTAAGTGGTGTAGTTTTAGAGATATTTCACTTTTTCTGTATGAAGATTGCTCACGACCATTGACAATGCACTGGCACTGACACTCAGAATATCCCAACTTTCACTATTATCTCTGTTTTTAATACTTTCAGCGTAAATTGCTCTTAGGTTACATTAAATACTTCAGATCTTCCTCTTCAATCGCGCATTAAGATATTTTTAATCGATCCAATGAAAGCTTTTAAATTTATTTTACAAAAATAAATGCTCCACATAGACATAGCATTGCCGTATTTTACCCTTCGCGGGCAGTTTGCCGGTACGCGCAGTGCAAAACGCCAGTTTTATTCAAATTTAATAGAAATCCATAACCCTAACCGTATCAATTTAATATAATCTTTTTGGTAAACATGTTTTCTATGTGTATTCCAATCAGTTTGTTTCTAGGTGGTGTCCCAGATAGCACACAGCCGTCGGGCCGACGTCGGCTATTGGTCGCACCATCGCGATCGACTTTCCACCGTCGGGCCGCCGTCGGGCCACCGGTGGATATCCGACGTTGGGAATCAATCCCTTTCCACTTTTGAGCCACCGTCGGGCCGCCGTCGGGCAGCCGGTTGATTTCCGACGTTAGGGTTCAATCCCTTTCCACTTTTGAGTCACCGTCGGGCCTTCGTCGGCCCGACGGCGGTGTTCCGACGTTAGGGTTCAATCCAAATTTCCACTTTTGAGCTGTCGGGCCACCGTCGGGCCGCCGGTGGTGTTCCGACGTTAGGGTTCAATCCCTTTCCACTTTTGATTCAGCGTCGGGCCATCGTTGGCCGGACGGTGGTGGGCCGCCGCAGGTTTGCATTCATTTTCCACATCTGGTACACCGTCGGGCCACCGTCGCCCCGACGGTGGTGTCCCGACCTTAGGTTTTAAACCTTTTCCACTTTTGAGCCACCGTCGGGCCACCGTCGGGCCGCCGGTGGTGTTCCGACGTTAGGGTTCAATCCCTTTCCACTTTTGATTCACCGTCGGGCCATGGTCGGCTCGACGGTGGTGGGCCGCCGCAGGTTTGCATTCATTTTCCACATCAGGTCCACCGTCGAGCCACCATATCCCGTCGAGCCCACGGTCCGCCGCAGGTTTCATTCATTTTCCATATCAGGTCCACCGTCGAGCCGACGGTAGTGCGCCGCGCATGCGCAGTTCTTTAAATTTGGATTTCAGCTCGAGTCGCCAGCGGAACACGTGCGATCGTTGATCAGTGTTCTTTTTCTACCAATAACTCCAGAAATACCAGGAATTTTAAGGAATTATTTAACAGGTATGTTTATTAATATGTTTAGATTATTTTGTAAAAGTTTTGTAATTTATTACGAAGTATTAATGGAATTATTCGTGTTAATACGATTTGAATTATCCGATACGGTTTGTTTACTTCGAGTCGCCAGCGGAACACGTGCGATCGTTGATCAGTGTTCTTTTTCTCCCAATAACTCCAGAAATACCAGGAATTTTAAGGAATTATTTAACAGGTTTGTTTATTAATATGTTTAGATTATTTTGTAAAAGTTTTGTAATTTATTACGAAGTATTAATGGAATTATTCGTGTTAATACGATTTGAATTACCCTGTACGGAATTTTGACGAAGAACCGCCATCTTGGTTTTTTCCGAGAAGACACTGTCACTATAGTGTCAATACGTACAGACTATATTAAATTTATAGGGTATGGGTTCTCGATTTCTATTAATTTTGAATAAAACTAATATTTTTGCACCTGTAGGCTGTACGTACTGACACTATAGTGACAGTGTCTTCTCGGCTCGTCGGGTCGACGGCGGCAGCCGCCGTCGAGTCGACGGTGAATGGTTGGACAAAACAACGTCGGCCCGACGGCGTTTGCCGCCGTCGAGTCGACGGTGGATGGTTGGACAAAACAACGTCGCCCCGACCGCGTTTGCCGCCGTCGCCCCGACCGCGTTTGCCGCCGTCGCCCCGACCGCGTTTGCCGCCGTCGCCCCGACCGCGTTTGCCGCCGTCGCCCCGACCGCGTTTGCCGCCGTCACCCCGACCGCGTCGGGGCGACGGCGCAAACGCCGTCGGCCGACGCGTTTGCCGCCGTCGCCCCGACGGCGGGAGGTTGGACAAAACAACGTCGGCCCGACGGCGTTTTCCACCGTCGGGCCGCCGGAGCGGCCGCCGTCGGGCCGCCGTCGGGCCGACGACTGTGTGCTGTCTGGGGTGGTTTCAGAGATATTTAACCTTTTCTGGAGGAAGATTGCTCATAGCCATTGAGTTTGCACTGTGACAGTGTGTTATTATTGTGGTTACTATCGCCGCAATGGCTGCACTTCTGCTTAGCGTGACGTCGGTGCATACCCTATATTGCGCGGATGACACGCAAAACGGAAATGAGAGATACTTTAGCCATGGGTATATACTGTTATAAACGGTACCTGTCTGGATATGATTAGGTTTTTTCCAAGACAAAAACTGGAGGAAACGAATGATTGAATTATGTCCAAAGCTTACTCAGGAGGAAGGCAGTCACTGACAGTTGACATAAGCCTGGAGTATTCACTGTATTGAATTCACTGTAAGTATTAATACAAATTCTATGAAGCTAGTTTGTCATGCATTATGGCATCTTTTTGGAAGTTTAGAACTTCTTAACTCTGTCTGAGATAGGTATGTTTACAGACGGATAAAATGATGGTTACCGGCCAAAGAGCCTTGGTATACAAAACAAAACCGATACTGATTGGTCGTTGCACCAGTGGAATGCGGGTAGAGATGAAAGCGAAAGCTGCAGGGTGAAACCGCATCTCCAGTGGATTTTCTCTCGGACTCTCATAAAGAGTCACGTTGGGGATTATCCTGGGTTTCTTTTATAGACTCCCCACAACACATTTTTTAGGCGTACCTCTGAGTTTTGTAGCATTTTCTCCAACTTGCTGGCATAGAAGCCGCAGGAGGGAGAAGTGTACAGAACAGAGAGTGGGCGGTCCCGAGACCGACCCCCCGTATGGTTGGTTTCGCTACCAGACACCTACGTCATAAACTTAGCTTACTACGCCTGTACTGAGAACGGTCTAAATACATTACTCAGTACCAAATACATCCTCAACCCAGGTTCCACCTGGCGTCACAATTATGTGTTCACGTTGAGTTGATACCGGTTAATAGTAACACAGTCGTTACAGACTACCGATGGCCACGAAGTGGAACAAGGTCCTGCCTGCTGCGTCAGCTGCTGCGGATCGCCCGGAGGAGCACTGTCACTCCTTTCTGGGGTTGACGGCTTTGCCGTCGCCTCAACCCGAGGCCATAATCCCTTCCGACCCGGAAGCGGAGACCCACCATTAGGTTTGGTTGCGTCAGGACGGGAAAGCCATTGAAGTGCGCGATGTTGGCTGAAGCCTCATCGCGGTAGCCCGCCCGTCACCAAGCGGATACAGCCGATGGTTAAAACCATGTTACGTGGTAGCCCGTTAAAACGGAGAGACATGTTGGCTCATGCCGCATCCCGTTTAGGCCACCCTTTCGACAACGCCACATCTAGTTTAGGGAAATGTTACCACAAAGGGCGATGTTGGCTGAAGACCGTTACTACACGGAGAGGGAGGCTGTCTGAAGCCACATTATATTTTGTCACCCATTTGCGAATGAAGGGCGATGATGGCTGAAGCCACATAACGTTAAGCTGCCCGTTGCCGAGCGTAGAGACATGTTCGGTGAAGCCACATTACGTTGTGACGCTCGTTGGCAAATGGAGAGCGTGGTGGTTTATAGCCACATTACGTCTAACCCGCACGTATCCGAGCGGAGACTGAGGTTGGCTAAAGCCACATAAGGTATATAATTTTTTCCATCGTTTTGGTTTTGGCTTCCATACCGTTACCCTATGATTTTACATTCGGCTACACCCCTGTTTTGGGAATGGGGTGAATACGTTCTCCAACACCAGTATTGCCGCCCGTGACCGAACGGAGAGCGAGGTTGCCAGAGGCCACATCACGTTAAGCCACCTTTGCCTAACGCCAAGCGGTGATGGCGGGGGCCGTATTACTTTTTTAAAGCTAGTGGCAAAAGGGGGAGCGATGTTGGCTGAAGCCTCATCACAATAACTCGCCCGGGATACCGCCCGGGCCAAACCGAAGAGAGAGATAGGCTGAAGCCTCATTGCAGTATCCCGCCCGTGACCGAGCGGAGAGCGATTACGGTTATAACCACATCATGTTTGTTACCCCGTTAGAAACGGAGAGCGATGGGGGTGGAAGCCACATCTCAGTTTTGGGTACACTCAAACTTTCAGTTGATGATTACAGGTTTTCGGACCTGCGAGGTACTTTGGCTTTTATTAGCCAGGGGTATGTTCTGTTACAAATGGTACCCGTCTGGATATGTTTATACATTCTTCCAGGACGAAGAACAACAACAAACAAACAGTTGGGTGAAAACTCTAATTTTCATTGATCGTTACAGATCTTTGAGTTAAGGGTTTGTTGGATACGACGGGCAGTAAGCCCGAAGATCCCATTTATGACGATAACTACTCGTCACCAGAGGTGATGGCTTAAGCCTCCCTGGCACACTTGAGTTTACGGGAGGAAAGGAGGCCAGACGCTGGCTATCCAGAGATAGAGAAGCGGCTCAGGAAGCTGGAGCAAATGCCCTCAGCAAAGTCTTAAAAGGGAACAAGTAGAGGTTGCACAGCAAACTCACATGGCCATGGAAACAGGTTTTTCCAAAAAGTAAAAATAAATGTAATGTTTCCTTACATAGATGAGTCATTTATTATGGCCCAGTCACAGTTCAGCTGCTCACAGGCAGTTACCAACCAATTTATCAAACACACCAAAAATTTGGTAAGGTTTGTTTGGAATGAACAACTATATGAATTTACATGTTTACCAACTGGTGTAGCTTGTAATTCATGATTATTTACTAAGCTCCGAACACACAAATGTGTTCGCTCATAGAGTGGGAAGGACATTTTCGTTTCCCGTTTATTGATGATTAATTGGTTTGGATGCGCAGTTAAAAGTAAAAGATTAATTTACAACATTTACAAAACTAAATTTGCTGGAAATAGTTAAGAATTTAGCATAAGATAGGACTAAAGGTTTGTGAAGGCCCAGGCCTTCATGAAAAAGTTTAGATCATATTAATGGTCTAGACTTGAGAATAGTGTATTTAGGGTTATGTGGTTTAGTCTGCGTGCACAGATGCTATGTCAGAATGTTGACAGATAGTACTACAGCAATGGCTTCCATTCGCAACATGGGAGGGACAATGTCCAACCCATATAATTAAAGAACAAAGTTAATTTGGAATTGGGAAAGCCACATACAAATTTGTTGGCATCCTGAAATAATAACATATTATAGAATTGGTCTCAGGGCATCCAGAGCCTACCTTTTGGAAAGTTGATTTTTTCTCTTTAATTTGAGGAAAAGACAATTTATAACATTCAGCCTAAATTGGCACAGTAGCAAGGAGGGGTTCGATAGTCTCCGATTGCGACAAGCAGCCATGCTTGGAAGTTTAGCCTTAGGAGACACAAACTGTATATTTTTCCTACACGAAGGGGGAACAAATTTTAAGCATTGATGTTTCGTGGAGAGGTGTTCACAACACCCCTTCTGACATTCCCTTTCGGAACACATGTTTATGACAGTTTTATTTACATAAAGTTCCTCAGCTGAGATTAACTTCGCATGCCTGGAGGAAAGGAACAGTTCAGTTATATTCAAATTATTTGAAAAACTGGAGTTACCATGGGTTAATTATGAAAGAAAGACCTATGAGGCCTACAATGGCATATCTTGTTAGATTTTCTAAGGATGCTTGATAAAGCTTTAGGTTGGAACCGATTAACGCTGCAAGATGCGGTTTTCGGTTATACTTCCGTGAGGAGATGGACAGATAGTTGGCAAACACCAACTTGTTCACTGGTTGTGAGATCAGGTTACAAAAGGAATTCCCAAAACCATAATATATAGGGTTTGGGTTGTGTTAATGGTATTCAAATTATTTAAGAAATGGTCTGGTAATAATCTTTTGGATATAAAACAGTGATTTTTTAAGCTAGCAGGATCATACTGTTCGCTACTGGACACAGGGGACAAACTTGATAGCATGGTTCCTGAATGATTTAAGAATAGATCGCAAGTAAGCGACGTTGGATTTATAAAAACTTATTTTTTAAATTAAACCGCACAGGGGAGCAATTATCCACAGTGCGTTTAAGCAGTTCCTGCATGACAGACAACTTTGTCGGGTGTCTGCCATAAGGGTATTTATCTATCCAAGGCAACTGTTAGTGTAGGTTACTAAACTACACAAAGCAGGAGTCAATACGGAACCATAGCAACGAGAGGCGCCATGGTCGCGAAAGCGCGATTGCTAGGGATTTCCGTAAAACGAATCCTAGCACATGCAGGCTGGAAGACCACTATATCGTCTGCAAAACATTACAACAAACGACTAGATAAGTCAAGCGGAATCGCACAGCGATTGCTCAAAGACTAAAATACATAGGTGAGAAACGAAAGATTTTTTCACTCTCATTGACACTATATAAAAAGAACATAAAATGTTGGTTATAAAACGTTACAGAGGTAACAAATGTGATTAATAATACAATAAACACGATAAAAATGATATTACGTAAAGTTCTCCCTAGCCTGCGGCTAGCCTGAGGCTCTATACCGAGGTAAAATAGATTAGTTAGACAAATCTTACCTGGGTATAGATGATGGATAACTATTGTTTAACCGAGGTATAAGCCTTGGATAGACGTGGGTGAGGGCCCACCCACCACACCCTACCACGTCTATTCGGTTTGCTTGTACCAAGAAAACATTACACTTCCATCATTATTATTATTATAGATCATATTTTATCCTGAATAAGTAGGTAAAGATTGCTGGACCCGGATGTGCTTCCTTCTCCCTCACCCACGTCTATCCGAGGCTTATACCTTGGGAAAACAATAGTTATCCATCATCTATACCCAGGTAAGATTCGTCTAACTAATCTATTATATATATATATAAATATATATATATATAATACATATTATATATATTATATATATATATATATATATATATATATATATATAAAGAGTTCAGGCACAAAACACCGTAAACCCCAATCCAAAAATTGAGATTATGATTTGTTATTATTAACATTGCTATGATTTGTTATTATTTCTATTATTACTATTGTTGTTATTAATATTATTATCATTATTAACTAATGGCAGTAGTAATTCAATGGACCGAGTTCTATGCCGGAGGATTAACAAAGTTATGACAAAGTTGCTTCAAACACACAACGATTCTCCGGCTAATTCCACTTGGGTCACCTGACCCATCACTGTCCAGCCAGGTGGCACGTAAACCTCCCACAGGAGGTGGCCCCTAGCCATGGGTGGAATAGTCCACCATTGGTCATGTTGCATAGGCAACATGAGTAATTCGGGATCGACACGGGACTCCTGCCTCCCACCGCTACCCCCTCCCCCGACCTATACCTTAGTCCCCCCCCTTTTAACTATAGGGGGCCTGGAGGTGACTCCAGGTGGTGCCCCCTGAACCCGCGCACTGGTAGCCGCCGCTTGTTCCCGGGCCGCACCCCTGTGACGTCACTCCCACCCTCCCGCCTCTCCAGATGGCATTTGACCTCCAGACGCCGACCCGAGACCACCTCCATTGAGTGCCCGGTTCACACAGAGACAATAGTAACCAAGGGTCTTGGTTACTATTGATGCTCACCTTGTACTTTACCTGTATGAGTTCTCCCTACTCGATTAATAAATTCCATACTAAGTAGTTCCGTGTCGTGTCATGAATTAGGACTGTTCCTGCTAGCGTGCTGCCACCTGCCACATTGGAATTAATCCTTCAAAAAGTTAATTTCTTCTACATTCCTACTTTTTTATTCATTGCTCCATAATCATGTGATCATGAGAAAAGTGGAATTGGTAAGAATTAAAATTATTTCCAGGTACAAATCTTTTATTTAAACTACATTTTTGGATTGGATTGCTCTTGTACATTCAGGGTCAACCTCGATGAGGCCCAGTGGAAAACACTGACAGGGAGAGGCGAAGTCAAGGTAAGAGGGAAAATATTAGCCCGTGTAAATACTCATTATATCTTAATCAGTACAACACAAAACCTTTGTAATAAGAAACTATTACTATTACATGAATACTGAATTCAAAGGTCTATTTTCTTTCCGAGAGAGCCTAAACATAATTAATAGAAATCACATATTTTACTTGCTGCCCGAAAGTTTGTTGGGGTTTTGTATCGTGGTAACTAACATCTGTCATATCAGGATGGGTACTGAATTGTGACTGCGCACTCATGTCAACTTTTATAGTGCTGCCCCACTGGGAGAGCAAGCTGCTGGCACCGTGACATGACTATCCTGATACAGAACTAACCAGTCCTTGCCCTATGTTAGTAATGCTAAGTGCCAGGCTAGGTAGCAACAAGTATAAATTTGATTTAACTCGGCCGGGTTTTGAACTCCCGACCTTCCGCATGGGAAGCATGCCCTCTACAAATTTGGCCATCACGTCCGGTTCATGCCCGAAAGAGTGGCTTTTCTGAAACCCGCCTTCTGAATCCACATCGATACCTATGAACATCATACAGGGATGAAAGTAAAAAAAAAAGTTAGTTTTATTTAACGACACCTCTAGAGCAAATGTGTCCAATGTGCAGGACCGATCCAGGGATGAAAGTGGTCTCCAGCCAAAAAACGGAAATCTATGCCTATGGTAGGGTTACCTGAAAAGCCATGGCGAATTTCTGTGAAAACGCAGATATTCTCCCATAGGCTTAGCACTGTTAAGGAATTGCGGAAAACTGCAACTTATCCTGCAACCTGAAGAATATGTTTTACAACTGACACCATGCTCTATCTCTCGTTGTAGCTAAATACCACAACATCCGCAGGCCATGAACATCTGCTATCCTTGAAAATGACGAGAAATAAGTTGATATACATCAAATGTGGGGCGGTGAAGCAATGCTCTGACAGACACCCATATATGCTAATCAAGGTCTAGATTAGACGGACTGCCAGGAACCCGAGGGAATCATCGCGATTACGGACACGTTCAGCTTGACCACATTCATTGGGATTAATTAAGTTGACCTAACTAACACAGTGCACACAGCATGCTGTCTGGAATATTTTCCACAAGGAAGCTTATAATAAGTCACCAAATTGTGTTTTATATCTGTTAGCACTGAATGGGAAAGCCACCCAGAACACTTAGCATTACGGGGCCTATTATTTGAAGTGGTATTCTTGAATTCCTTTAAAAAAAGAAAGAAAGGTTTACTGTTTAATTTTGTTGTTGTAATAGTTTTATTTAAAGCTGCATAGTCCGATGAAATATCAAATTTTCAAAACCAAACCAATTATCTAGATTTGATTTTACATATCTAACTTAGATACTGATGCACTTATTAAGCGTTTGTTTCTGCATAGAATGCAACACTGAGTCAATTTAACAGAACCTCTTACTGCAGAAGTCTATGGCGTCAGAGTTTTGGCAAGCTTGCCAAAACTAATTTGACATGTTTGCACTCAGAATATCTCAAAAGTTTACTATTTAAAATAAAAGTAACTTTGAACTAAGGTAAAGTAGATACTAGTGATCGATCTAATATATTTATCTCTGAAAAAAATACAGAAATTCAAAACCATCGGACTATGCAACTTTAACCTCCTGGGGTAGGGTAGGGTAGAGGGAGTCAACCTCCTGCCGGTATATCCACTATGAATCACTTCGCTAACAATGTGCATGCCCTAACACTATCAGACGCGGCTGCAAGGCTGTGCTGGGTAACCGCTAAAAGGCTAGAAAGTTTACAGGTAGGCAGTTTGCTGCACACAGGTGCATCGGCGGTTATTGCTTTCCGAAGGACCAGATAAGGCATTAATGCTGGGTTACACATCTGCTGATCTGAGGGTGTGCCGGCTTGATGTAAGCAGATAAATATACAGAACATATATATGCATGTAAAACTTGTTCACTTATATCACAGGTAAACCCACTGGAATGTATCACGTGTAAGTCTGCACAATAAATATATTCGAGATGAATCTGCCTTGAAGTTTACTTGTCGAGTTTGCTTGGATACAGCACTATACTTAGATCGACTGTTGGAAAAAGTTAACCCTTTTAAATATAAATTAATATTGCATGTCTTCACTTGAAATACATCCGAATTTAACCCTTTTAAATAAAGATTAACTCGGCATGTTTTCACTTCAAATACCTCCAAAGCTAACCTTTTTAAATAAAAATTACTTCAAACAAAATAAAGTCAATAGTATTGATCAACCCAACATATGTAGCTTAAAATAAAGTTGAATCTATCGGACTATGGAACTTGAATAGCTAGATCAGGCAAAAACCAGTGTATCAGGGTCTACCCAGAGACCTTATTTGGAACTCAATGCAATGCATTTTCAGATGAACGACATATCAAAATCCTCCAGGTAAGTATCATCACGGAGATATAACATACCAGCTTTAACCCATGGGCCATAATCGATTAACACGACCCGGGCGACTCGGGTCACCCGAGTCGTCAGAATTTCAAATCGAACACTGCGAGTGGAGTCGAGAAATACACGTGCCGTGTGCAAAATGACCCGACACCAGTAACCCACCTCTTGGCTCGGGTTTGCTAGGAGTGATGATGTCACATGTGTGCTGGTACCTGTAGGATAACAGCTACCAGTACAACTCGGAGTTGTTGTTTTAATGTTCTTTTTCTTAATAACCCAGATTGTCAGCTTCTACAATCATAAAATACTTTAAATCCTATTTTGCTGTACATATATCGGTTATTGAAAAAAAAAAAAGTTTGAGATTAAGCCACCATTTTGTCCACCCCAAGCGTATTCGTTTATTCAACCCGAGTCTGTAGGATGTGCGCATGCGCCAAAAAATGGCTCGGGTGACCCGAGTTGATTAATCGATTACGCCCCTTGTGCACAGATCAAAGCTAGGCTCTGCATCAGTCCCTGGACACGTATTGTGTTGAACTGTCATCGGTGCATAATTTCCGAATTGTGGTTGATTTGATGAGGGGAGCCGGGTACCCACCACGACCCCAGCGGGAAAGATGAACATCACTGATGCAGAAACCTCCTCACACCCTACCACTAGTACCAGCCATTCGGGTTCGCTTGGCCATTGGAGACACAACATTTTACCACACCCATTCACCCTATTTTTTAAGGACTACTTTGTAGGGGTCGACTGGTGGCCACAGAGCACCCAGCGACTGAGGAGGCTCCCCTCGACATCGACTGACTCCCCCTGTTGTACCTCATAACACTGCTAAATAAAATTAATCTCTTCTCCCATAAGGGCTTCCCTTATTCGAATCATATGTATTCAGTCTCTGATATCTACGTTCTCTGCTAAATTATGGAATTGTGCATGGTCTCGTTTCAATATAGTGCTGCCATCTAGTGGAATCTATCTGTACCACTATGTGGAAAACCATATCGGTGATGCTATCTGATGGCCAAGTTAACAACACTTGCGGCTGCGCAACTCAAAATGGATGCCACTCTGATCGAAGTGACCAAATTGAGTAAAAACCATCAACAATAATATTAAATGTGTAAGGTAGGCACAACAAACAATGCTATTAACAACCCATGCATGGCAAAGCATCAGTGAAGTATGATGATGCATGTTGGCAGTGCTGATTAACAGAGGAATCGTGATCAGAACTACCCTAAAACTTAACCATCGTTTAGTATTATATATAGATTTATCTAAAGATGTGTTCACACACGGGAGTTAAGTCACCTCAACTAATTCGCCTTGTCGAGTTCGGCTCACATTCGCCGTGTGGATGCGACCCTAAGGCGGATTCGCCTCAACTAATTCGCTTCAAGTAAACCGCATCGCGAGGTAGGTTATATGAAGCGATGTAACTTGAGTCGGCCTATCTTGCATGTGTGGATGCAAGCGAATTAGTTGAGGCGGATTAAGGACATCACAGTCGAGACCTGAGTTTGTTAACTTTCCGGTAAATTTGGTCTATGAAACCGCTAGCTGTGCACAGATATTTTTTTCATGATTTATTTTAAGGTTTTCACTGCCCAGCAGAAGTTTTGACCGTTCGCCTCATCTAGTTCGCCTTATCTAGTTCGGCCTAAAGTTGTGTGTGTGAACACGGCTTAAGACTTACCTAGGTATAGTTGACTCATAATTGATCTCGGCTAGTCATAAGCTGTGTTCACACGGGCAAAATCTAAAGCGATTCAGCCAAGGCGAATACTACGAATCGATTTAGCCGCCCATTCACACGGGCAGTACTTGGGCCGGAAATCGATATCAGCGCATGAGCAAGTCCATACTAACCAGCGCCAGTTTGGCTTCGTCGACGTCGCCACGAGAGAGTGTGGGTTCAACCTAGATATGGATGGACTGAATCGTATTGTTTTGGAACAGTCAAAACTTCTGCTGGGCAGTGAAACCCTAAAAATAAATGATGACAAAAATATCTGTGCACAGCTAGCGGTTTCATAGACCAAATTATATTATATAGTGTGACGTCCTTAATCAGCCTCAGTGCGTCCACACGGGCAAAATAAATCGATTCACAGAAATCGACCTCCACAAGTGGTTTACAGTATCCGAATCACAGAAATCGATTCAGCCCTAATTCGACTCACACACCCGTTCACACGAGAAATGTAACCCGAACTAGGCAAGTCGATTTCTACGAATCGATTTACATCACCCGTGTGAACAGGGCTTTAGTTAAGGGCTCAAACATCGTCACTTAGAGATGGGGGGGTGGGTCGATACAGTGATAGGATATATATAATTTTATGTTTCGATGAACATGTCGGAGGTAACAAGGTAAAGATTGTTCGACCGTAGTGCTTCCCCGCTCTGTGTGAAGAGTAGCCAGGAGGCTCGAGAACGTGGTAAAATACACACATATCTATCAATGATAAGGGCTTCGACATTTCATGAACAGTTGTGTAGTACTACTACTAGTATGATGCGCGAAAAGGAAGAAGGGAAGGCGGGGGTGGGAGAAAAGGCGTTTTATTAACGCCTCAAACAGAGCATACAGAGGAACAGGTATAACAGGCAAAAGAACAAGGCAAGGGCTCATGAGGAGCAAAGAAAGAGGCTCGTGAGGAGCAATAGTGAGGGGCTCATGAGGAGCAGAAGAGATAAATACAGGAGGGGGCTCATAAGGAGCAATGTCAGAGTTCTGGTAGAGGGGGGGCCGAGGAGCCCTCCGCCGCAGAGGGAGGAGGGTAGAGGAGGGAAAGTTGGGTGGGTGGGTGGAGGAAAAGAAGGCAGAGATCTGGAAGGCGGCAGGAGGGCGAGTGCCTGAGGGAGGCCGGCGGGCGGCCTTATAAGGGAAGGGGGGGGCGGGCGACAGCAGGTGAGTTGTGAAAGCTGCCGGCCCGGGGGAGGGCGAGTGAGGGTGAGCAGCGGGCGTCGGGTGAGGCGCGAATGCTGCGCGACACGGGGGCGGGGGAGGAAGCGGCGCGCGGCGGGGTCTGGTGAGGTGTGAGCGCAGCGCGACAGCCCGGGGCGGGGGAGGGTCTCTTCCTCTCCTCGCATCAAGCGTAATGCTTCGCATTACGACCGATGCGCGAAAAGGAAGAAGGGAAGGCGGGGGTGGGAGAAAAGGCGTTTTATTAACGCCTCAAACAGAGCATACAGAGGAACAGGTAAAACAGGCAAAAGAACAAGGCAAGGGCTCATGAGGAGCAAAGAAAGAGGCTCGTGAGGAGCAATAGTGAGGGGCTCATGAGGAGCAGAAGAGATAAATACAGGAGGGGCTCATAAGGAGCAATGTCAGAGTTCTGGTAGAGGGGGGGCCGAGGAGCCCTCCGCCAAAGAGTAAGGAGAGGGCTCGAGGCGGGGGCCCGGGGAGGCAGGTCTGGATGAGAGGAAGGTCCGGGGCCTACGTGGAGGGGGAGCGGGCGGCCAAAAAAGGGAGGCCCGCTCCTGAGGCCTGGGGGGAGGAGGTCCGGCGAGGGTCGATCAGGGGGGCAGCGAACTCCTCAGGGCTGGGCGGGGTGGGAGTCGGGGTCGGGTCGGGCGGGTTCATGAAGGCGGTGTCG
This sequence comes from Branchipolynoe longqiensis, assembly GCA_030323885.1. NCBI lineage: Eukaryota > Metazoa > Annelida > Polychaeta > Phyllodocida > Polynoidae > Branchipolynoe > Branchipolynoe longqiensis. The sequence continues at coordinate 112,653,358 of CM059187.1, read as the reverse complement.
TGAGGGTCGGTGGCTTGGCTGTCTGGGGAGGGTCTCTCGTGAGGCTGGGCTGAGTCGTCTGAGGTGTGAGGTGTGAGGTGTGAGGTGGTGATCCTCGGCTTCGTCTGGGCGGCGTTTCGATCGGTGGGGGGCTGTCGGTGGACGTCGCGGGGCTGTCGGCAGTGGTTGGGGTGAGGCGCCGGGCAAGGCCCCCCGGGCCGGCCGGGGGGAGGCCGGCGGATCAAAAATCCGCCGAGGCGGCCAGGGTCTGGCGCTCACGGGCTTGCTTGGTGCGGCATCCGGCCTCGCTGTGCATCGTTAATATGCGCCGCACGTTGGCGCAATATGCACAGACGTGCCGGCGCCTGTCTCCCACCTCGCCGTGGGCCTCTCCGAGGGGGGCCCGATCGCACGAGGCGGGATCGCGGTTCCAAGCGGAGCAGGGGGCCCCGTGAGCGTGCCTATCGTAGGCGGTGCGGGTGTCGACATGCTGCCGGGGCAGGTGTGCGCCTCGGGCCCCATCGTCGCCTCGGGGAGCTGTGAGGGGCGTGGTGGGGGAGTCCATGGTCAACATGCTGTCGACTCCGATCATGTTGAGGCCACGGGATCGTGCCACCCTTGGGGGAGCCTCCCGTCCGCGATCCATGAGAAGATGGTCTCTGAGTACCGGCGGACGGCCGGCCATGGGTGGACGAGGTTGTCCCTCATGATGGTGAGGTGATGGTGGTGTAGGCCCTGGAGAGAGTGGGCGGGGAAGGAGGGGTGGTTGACCAGAGTGAGGAGGGCGAGGTGGTACTCGTCCTTGGTGGCCTCACCCAGTTTCACCGGCTTCCGTCCCGGGCCCCTCTCTACCAGGTCTGAGGGGAAGACGTAGTCTGAGGGGACACCTCGGCGCCGATCGGTGTGGCGCGCCTCGGCGGAGGCCAGGATCTCGCGGACTGCGTCGGCCGCGGATGCTGGGCTGTAGTCCACCGTCTCCTGGCGGTATGCGGGCGGCGGCGAGGCGGTTGTACCCCTCGTACTGTGGATGAACCGCCCCAGGTAGAGTCGCTTGAGGCGGGGGAGGCGGTCGGCTCCCGATCGCGGCGTGGGCCCGAGGCGCTGGGGCGGGCGGCGGTCTGTAGGCGGCCTCTCGCATTGAGGCGGGCTGGGGGCTGTCCGGGTCTCCTCGGGGGACCCCGGTCTCGACGGCCTCCAGGCGGGTAGAGAGCCGGCTGATCGCCTCCAGGAGGAGGGCCGTGTCGCTGGAGGGGCGGCCCGAGGGTGAGGCCGGGCCCGAGGAGGGTGCGGAGCCTCCCGGCGTCCTGGTGCTCCTCCGGCTTTTCCCCTTTCCGCGCCCGGGCATGGTGGATCGGTCCGAGGTGAAGAAATCCCAAGACAGGAAAAGAAGGCAGAGATCTGGAAGGCGGCAGGAGGGCGAGTGCCTGAGGGAGGCCGGCGGGCGGCCTTATAAGGGAGGGGGGGGGCGGGCGACAGCAGGTGAGTTGTGAAAGCTGCCGGCCCGGGGGAGGGCGAGTGAGGGTGAGCAGCGGGCGTCGGGTGAGGCGCGAATGCTGCGCGACACGGGGGCGGGGGAGGAAGCGGCGCGCGGCGGGGTCTGGTGAGGTGTGAGCGCAGCGCGACAGCCCGGGGCGGGGGAGGGTCTCTTCCTCTCCTCGCATCAAGCGTAATGCTTCGCATTACGACCAAAGCATTTATACAAATATTATGATGGAACCGTCTGTTATATATATTAGAAGATCGCATACTTTTAATCAACAGTACATTTAATGGAAATAAAATGAGTTAGTGGATGCATATCCACCATGAGTGTATGTAGATAGCAAGTTTTTCTCACCTTTTAACCCCAAATTAGTGTGAAATTCAGCCGCTAGGTCGTGCAAGAAGCAGGAAGGCCATCTGTTATTTTCCAGGGGCCGTATTCATGAGCTTGGGTTAGGGCTCTAACCGCGGTTAGTGGTACCCCGCCCGGCTAACGGTGGAAAATCCGCATTCATGAGCCGGTGCCAGCGCTAACCGTGGTACACAGATACGGATCGAGGCCCCCTCCGACTATGAACATGAGTTTGTGAATCGGAAGAATTTTCACTCAATAAATGTCCAGGTACGTGCCTCTAGTATGTAGACTGTGTTACTTTTTTGTAAATTCCCTTAGAAACAGCGTCACATAAAACAACCTTTTGTTGTTACTTTTACTTCTCGCAGGTGTTACTGTAAATATTGTAAGGTGTGAATTTACAATTTTTGGTTGTAGTAGGTTCGAATGTTCATAAACCACGGCCCGCTATGATATATAATTTGCAAACCCTAAATTATTTTCTAGATCATTTTCTACATATCTTACTTACATACAGGTGCAATTATTAACCATTTTATTCTGGCTTTAATTTAATAGACGTTGAAAACAAGTTTTAACACGCAAACTCTATGGTGTATGAGTTTAGGCAAGGTTGCTGAAACTGAAAGTAATTTTCCATGTATGCTCTTCTTATTTCTCTAAAGTTGACCCTTTAAAATACTAATAGCTTTATCCGTATGTTTAGTAGAAACTGATGATCCATCTAATATTATTTATCTGACGAAGAATTATACATAAATTCTAAACCATTGCCCTATACAACGTTGACTGTTACTATTTTGTTGAAGTTGTTTAAATTTGTAGCCAATTTATGGTAAAAATCATGCTTATATAAGATGTCACATTAAATAGGAGTGTTTTTTGGTAATAAGTGGGCGAAATTCTAGCATCCAATGTGGTTGATCCATGTTTACAGAGAAAAGCTGAAATGAGAGCACATACATATACTAACGGAGCCCTAGGTCAATGCCACTGGATGATATTTTTCACCAATTAACTGGTATTGATTAACATGTTTTTATCTATCCATCACTGCTAATGAAGTCTTATATGCCATCTTGTTATAGTGTCATGTTGTCTACATGTTGCATATGGCAGTGTCGCCCACCCTTATCTACGGTGACCAACATCATTTAATAACTCATTATTGACATGTGGTCTATGTGCTTTGTCATGGCAGGTCATCTGTGATGCCGACTTGCTCTTCATCGACTGCATCGTGATATGGCCAGGGAGTGTTCACGATGCTCGGATTCTGCGTGAATCAGACTTATTCGCCGCATTCGAGAGTGATGAGCGCAAACCCATCGAGGGTGTCCTCCTCGGTGACAGCGGTTACATGCTGCGTGACTGGCTGTTCACGCCATTCCTCCACCCAAACTCGCCTGCGGAGACGGCATACAATGTGTACCACAAGTGTGCAAGATGTATGGTAGAGAGGGCTATCGGTATTCTGAAAAGGCGATGGCACTGTCTGCGAAGGCTGCGGTTGGACCCAGTGAAGGCATGCAATGTCATAACGGTCTGCATCATCATACACAACCGAGCCAGACTGTTGAACCTCGAAGATCCGTCCGACTCGGAATCAGATGGAGATTCGGACCCGGAAGATGCTGCACACAACGATGAAGAGGTTCATGCTGAGGCGTACGAGCGCCCACAGAACTATCAGCGCTCGGAGCGTGTTTGAGCTGCTGTGGGCAAAGCTGCCCGGCAGAGAAGGTCAACAACTACTTTACATGAAAATAGCTTAGTACTTTAAGGACAAAACTAAATAATCTGTGGTATAAAAGACTAACAAAGCCGCAACAACTGATAACAACAACAATATATGTGGGTTTCTTCATAGTGACTTTTATACCAATCCTATGGAATGAAATACATACACTAATAGTTATCAGTACAAACATGTAAAGTGGGCGTAAGTACTCAACTGTTGCTAAGGCGCTCCAAGGCGATAGGCCGAGTGCTCCTGCTACCAGTCAGACATACTTTAGGCTGTTGCAGATCAGATTTAGGCTGGTAGTGTAGGAATGTGAAACTCTCTGTTAATTAGGATACAAATAAAGATGTGAGCTGTAGCAAATTGATTGGAACCCTCCTTGCATTCGTTACTGTTCTCGACTTTTATAGTAGATTAACCGCTATGGTGAACTTGTCCTTTATAATCGATTTATTTTATATCACTTATGTACACATGCCTGGTCGGCCTGAAGCCGTCGATTAACCCTTCTGCCGTAATATTAACATACATAATATTAGTGGAAGCATTACATTACGTAGTGGTATTTTAGTGATACTCTGGCTGTCGGCCCTTAGCAAGGGGAGTACACGGACTGAAGCGGTCAACGTCCACAACATGCACAGCCGTCCAAGGATACTGATAGGGACAATTTAACAATAATCAATATTTACACATTTGCTCGCCTTAAGCGCTGGTGGAATAGGCGCACTGGTAAACACGTATGGGTCATACAACAGTTTTTAATTGCTCTTCCCCAGCTCCTTTTCTAACTTCTCGATCTCAAGCAATTCTCGCCTATGCTGCGCTTCCATGAGAAGGGTGTGTGTCTTGAGGCGGGTTCCGTTGACGAGTTCATTCTCGTACTGAGCTTGCAGTAAATGAGTCTTTGCCTTGCTTTGGTCGGAGGTAGCCTTCAAGAAGCCTATAAAAGCTGCCCGCTCCTCGGTGTCGCTGCTGGATTCTGGAACCGGTCTTTTCCGTGATCTCCCTGGCAGGGGAGGTCTCGACCGCCGGCCAGCTGAGCGTCTGCTGGGCACATAGTCCGGGTCTGCAGGTTCTGCAGGTTCTGCACTGACAGTGATTTGACCATCGTGAAGTTGGGCCACTATCACAGGCGAGGAGACGTCAACTGGTACAGAGAAGGGCGCACTGAGGTTGGTGTCGTTGTTAGACGATCGTGGTTGAGGGCTGATTGAAGACATGGGTGGCCTTACGTCTGCCAAGGAATATGACGTTGACAGGTCGTAATCGGCCAGGCTTGAGATGTCCTCATACGCTGTAGCAGAGTACTGGGTCTGGGACACGCCCATCTCACTTCCTCCAGTCTGTGCATTTGGGTTGACGAAGCTGGGCGGGCAGGGGGCTGCAGGAGAGGAAGAAAACAAATGTTTAATTAATCAAACAGAAATTGAACACCATAGCGAAAATAAGAAAACTCAGAGCAACTATGTTCTTAGTTGTTAGTTGTTATGAATTATGTAAATGATATCACTTATTGTTAGGAAGAGTATGTAACTTAGTAATTACGGCAAAATATAATTAACAATTTTAAAACTATTGATCATTAACATTTCCTTGAATGTCATACAGTTAGCTTTTGGGCGTCGCATCTCGTAACTGTAATGATATTAGCTCTCGTAATATAAATTGTAGATTGTCTTCCGCCAACAGTAAGCGTAAAAATATAAAAATAAAATCTGTTTATGTAAATACAAACTGAACACACTGGCACCATTTAAAATACTCAAAAGTACTACCTTGTTAGTTGGTACCCAAAACTAAATTGGCAGTAGCGTAACAACAAGTATGTACCATAGAACTAATCAGATAATATAGCAACCAAAAGTGAACCGTAGATATCAGTTACATTTATGAATTTGTAATATGGAAAAGTTTACAGCGTGGCATCTGTCAATTTTAAGTCATTAGCTAGTGTAACATAGACTACCATTTTTCGGACAACTTACGACTGACTCCCTGGATGAGGTTGGATTGAGTACCGATGATTTGCAGCACGGTTTCCTCATACAGCACATCAGACTCTGGAGGCCCTCCTCCTGTTTGCTGCGTCCTTCTCTGATGGGAAATTACCTCTGACTTGAGTGTCTTCCACTTCTCCTTTATCTCAACTCTGGAACGCCTTACAACACCACAAGAGTTCACTGCTGCCACGACTCTGTCCCAAGCACGTTTTTGTTTCCTGTATGGTGATCTTGTTGTTGAACGAGCAAAAAAGCACAACCTTCGCCAACATTATTTCCTCCAAAAGGACACGTATCTCACTGTCTGCGTAGTTTGCCTTCCTTCCACGTTTGTTGGCCGACAAAGATTCAACCGGACAGGCCATGGTAGTTGACAGATATAAGTGATATAAGGGATCAACGAACACAACGAGTGTAAATTGTCACATCCAAGATTTGGAAGAGATATTGACGCGGCCGCTGCCTATTCCGTGGTGCTAATATTGTGAAACAGCGGTGGTCGCTGTGAACCAGCGCAGAGGGATTTCCCACGTCTATAAATAATTACAAGGTTAGCTATCCACACCGGCTATACATTGGTGAATACCACTTGACCTAATTAACCGGCCCCGTTAAACCCCGAGGTAGCTACCCCACGGCTAGCGTGTACTCCACGGCTAGCCTGGCACCACTACATGAATACGGGCCCAGGGCCCGTATGCATGGAGCGGTGTTAGCGACCCAAAACACGTTTATGGCGGGATTTCTGGTTTAGCGCAAAAAAGTTGCTATGCATGGAGCAGTGTTAGGTCTAACACTGAGCTTTTAAACTCGGAAATTCTAACTCTGCTCATAGCAGGTTTACAGCGGTGTTAGTGTTAGGTTAGTGTCAGGATGGAACCCAAATCTACTCAATGCTATCATATTTAACAGAATTACATACGCAATAAGTGAAATTTTATCAATTTAACCATAAATTCAAAGCAATATTAACCCTCCCCCTGCATTGGCGGCGTTATTCATATTGTCGAATCGACGAATGCAAGCAACCCCTGCTTTGACGTCGATATCCATACTGTCGCATATCAACAAAACACATCGCCGCCACCGCCGCCGCCGAATCGGCAGCTATATATTAGGCCCAAATCTATTAAATGCTGTCATATTTAACAGAATTACATACGCAATAAGTGAAATTTAATCAAATTAACCCTAAAAACGAAGCGATATTAACCCTCCCCCCGCATTGGCGGCGTTATTCATATTGTCAAATCGAGGGATTTCCCAAATCTATAAATACATTCACGTTTAGCTAACACTCACCGTTTAAGCGCCCATGCATACGGCTTGACATAGTTCTCGACGCCGCCGATAACCGGAGATAGGTACCCGGAGTTAGAGGTATAACACCACACGCCGCTCCATGCATACAGTGCTATATAGGCGTATTCGATTAATCAACTTGGGTCACCCGAGCGACATTTTTGCGCATGTGCACATCCTACAGACTCGGGTTGAATAATCAAATAAAATGGTGGCTTAATCCAAAACTTGTTTTTTTTTGTATTATTAAATAACTGATATAACTACAGCAAAATAGGATTTAGAGTATTTTTTGATTGCATAGTTTAGTTATATTTCCATTTCATTAATCTAATTAATTTTTTTTAAACACAAAAAACCCAACACATAATACACAAAAAAGAAGTATCTGTCTAATTTACCAACGAGACACCAAGACAACAACGATGTATATTTGGACAGATTTATATAACTTAATCTGTACAAGTTACAAACTTCAAGGAAGCTTCATCGCGGATATATAGTCGGCGCGTGGCCTTCTTAACTAGTGACAGGTCAGTGCTCACGTACAATGAGTCTAATGCATAGTATAATGTATTTCGCACTGCATGGCCATTTGAAGTATAATTTCGTAGTGTATATAGTCAACAAGCAGATCCATTTAATGTGAAGTGGCACCTTAGACCAACATTTTTTTTTTTTAATTGGTGATCGTCCCCGCCCGTGCCTAAAAAATCTCCCGCCCCTGAATTTGTTTCATTTTTATTAAAGAAAAAACAAAAACTGTTAAAAATGCTTCAGTCTAGCAGCAATTCAACTTTCTTATCAGTCTTTAAGTCAGTGGTTTGACTCGGACAGGGTTCGAAGCCAGGAGTTCGAATACCACGACATACGAGAACTCATTCAGCCATTGCGTCTGACTATGTATTACGTCTCCAAAAAAGAAAAGAGAAAAAAAGGTGCCCGCCCGACCCCGATTTTTATTTCAAAAGGACGATCACCATTAAAAAAAAAATATATATTTGGCCTTATGAACAAAACAATGGGTGGCATGGCATAATTCACGAAGGCGGAGACAGTAGTGGTTATAGTGGTTTTTATTCAACACGGAAAGGGTCATTATGTAAATCATGGTTGACCGTAAGCTCATAAAGATCTCCGGTGTAAAGATTTCAAATTCCCCCCTGATTCAAGTTCCCCCCCGGGAACTTGAAAACATTTTCAAATTCCTCCCAGGGGAATTTGAAAATGTTTTCAAGTTCCCTCCCTTGTTTTAACTTTCCCTCCTTCCCGGGGAACTTGAAAATGTGCGTAAAACTACACCAACCACCCAGCTGATTGTGGTTGGGCTCCTTAGGCTGCATTTTTCCTTCCTCGCCCCTTCCCCCCAATTCCAGGCCGTAATCGATTAACACGACCCGGGTGACTCGGCTCACCCGAGTCATCAGAATTTCAAATAGAACACCGCAAGTGGAGTCGACAAATACAAGTGCCATGTGCAAAAAGACCCGACCCCAGTAACCCACCTCTTGGATGGGGTTTGCGAGGAGTGATGACGTCACATCTGAGCTGGTACCTGTAGGATAACAGCTACCAGTACAACTCCAACTTGTTGTTCTAATGATTTTTTTTTTAATCACCCAGATTGTCAGCTTCTACAATCATAAAATACTTTAAATCCTATTTTGCTGTACATATATCGGTTATTGAAAAAACCCTATTAAGCTTTAGATTAAGCCATCATTTTTTCCACCCGGAGTGTATTCGTTTATTCAACCCGAGTCTGTAGGATGTGCGCATGCGCCAAAAAGTGGCTCGGGTGACCCGAGTTGATTAATCGAATACGCCCCTCTGATCACTACCCATCGGAAGCCAACTCCCGACCACATGGGATTGCTTTCAGCAGTGCCCATTCAGTGCTGCAGATTTGCAGCCTTTAGCACACAAATGTGACTGAAAACGCCCCAAAAACAAACATAGACATACAAAAATCTCTTAATTTGTGAAATTTCATGTAATATTAGCTTTTTTGTGAACTTTGATTTTTTTCGTTAAATTCGTTATTTTTCTGTTAATTGTTTGGAAATTTTTAATTTTCCGTGAAATTTTCGATTTGTTTAACTTTTCAATTTGTTGTGCTTTTTTGAATAATTAAAAAAATATAGAATTTTTGTGTGAAATTCTTTTTGGTGACTTTTTTTTACGTGAAATTGTTCGATTAACAACAAATCTTTTTGGGGAAATTTTGGTGATTACTATTACTATTTTTCATAAATTTTCGATCTTTTTAAAACTTTTACATTTTTGGGGAATTTTCTTTATTTTTAAACAATTTAAAATTCCCAGAGGTGGGAATTTGAAAATAGGGGGAGGAATCTGAAAACTGTTTTTAAGTTCCCCCCCGGGAATCTGAAAACGTTTTTAATTTCCCCGGAGGGAAGTTAAAAACGTTTTAAGATTCCCGGGGGGGGGGGGGGAACTTGGGAAGGGGGGGCAACTTGAAATCGTTACACAGGTGCCGGCTGTGGGGAGTTTCAAATCGCTCGTTTGTTCGAGCGGAAATGGCGGGAAAGCCTTGTGTCGCCACTTGGTACAGTCTCTGCAATTCGTGGATTCGCCGCGTGGTGATTCTTCAAGGTGGCGGCACCGAATAGGCGGTGGCCGGCTGAGTTGCGTTAGTGTTATCGGTTCAGTACAGGGGGCGCGGGAGATGGCGCGTCGGCGTTTCGTGTAGTTGTCAAGTCTCCGCAGTGAATTAGCCATGTTATGCGAACAATGTACCAGTACTGAAATCCATGCATACATCACAATTAGTTCTTGGTGGACAGGAGGCGTGTGTCAACCATTACTCTTCATGAGGGCTTCATACTTTTTCGCTCCAAGAACCAACTCGCTGAAACATAAGTGAACAAAGATATATATAATTATCACAGCAAGAATGGCGATTGCAGTGCGGGATGATTGCGTGACGTCAGGGGCTGGAGCAGCCTCGTGACGTGGCAGAGGTCTGACCCGCAGCAAACAATCCATTTGACAATAAATACGTGATAAATAAATATATTAAAGGAATAATATACTCTGCTAATTTATATACCCATAATTGAAATTATATTACACACACACATATATTCCACTCAAGTCACATTATCCTCACACTGAGTCAACAAGTCATTTCCCTACCCTAATAATGCCAAGCACCTTCCGCACGGGAGGCCTGCGCTCTACTGATTCGGCCACCGCGTTCGGTGCTGAGTCCATCAGTTGGGTGTATGACCACATGTTGACACACAAACTGTGGTATTAAAATGTTACTTATTCTACATTAGAAGTCTACATATCTATCCTCCGAGAGATAAGTGTTATTTTCATTATCCTTTCATAAATAAAGTAAGATGTCAAATGTAGATATATGTAAAACCGGCAACAAAATAATAAATCGCCCCCCCCACACAAAGATAACTCACTATGCACTAACCTAAAGTCGATCTCGCCATCTCCATCCACGTCTAACGCGTCAATGAGTTCCTCCAACTGCATGGGTGTCATGTTGATATTGGCTTCCTACAACATGACAATGGCCACATCGTTATTAGCTGTCCGTATCACTTAAAGTGAAACTTACAAGTAGCACACTGGTCTACACGCAGTGGAACTATGTTAAGGCCCTGTCACACTACGCCGTATAGCCTCAGCGTATGCCGACGTATGTGACTTTGGTGTACGCTGAGATATGTTATAAGTATGTTTGGTATAAGTAGTGTTTGTTAAGAGCACTCTGGTAAACCCTGTCATACAGCATTGCACGCCAAGGTGCCAACAATTTGAAATTTGTTTCATACGTTGGGCATACACTGATGCAATACACCGTAGTCTGACAGGGCCATTAATACACTACATTTCTCAGACAGTTGAAATACTTGAAATTCTTTATTCCCGGCTAGGCTGACCTGATGAATACGCAGAGCTGACTCGGTAAGGTTAGTCCAGTTTCAATGAATGAGTGATTGGGGTTTTATGTCCAAGCAATATCTTAGGACATATCAGGTTGGGTACCTTCTTGTGAGTGTGCACTCATGGTGACTTTATAGTACTGCTCCACTCATGGGGCTGTCACATTACGACGCTTCTCGCCGGCGCGCCGCCAACACGCAAAATAAGTTGTACGTGTCGAGACACGTCCAACTTTTCGGCGGTTTGGGAAAAAGTTTGACGTCAGCCCAGCGTCTTAGTAGCGCACGGCCAACGTGTGTCGACGCGTGGCGAAAAAAACCAAAAAGAGGTTGGCGTGCTCTCATGATATGACCTTAGATGTAGCTAGGACATAAAACAACAAAGCAACATTTTGGCGGAACGTGTGGGGACGATCCGAACGCGCGTGCGACGTGTGCTAGGCATTCGCATAACGTTATTCCAGCGCGTTTAAAGTATTTCGATGCGCCCCTAACATCCCCATAACGTTGGCACCCACACGTTGGCACACGTCAAAAGTTTTGTGCAAGCACAAAACTTTCGACGCGCCACGACGCGCGCCGGCGTTCCTCGACAACTGTCGCTGTCAATCAAAGTGTACCGATGTGTACCGACGCGCGCCTAACGCGCGCCTAACGCTTCCAGATGTCTCCCGACGTTTCGCTAAAAAGTGACACACGTCGACGCGCGTTGTCGAGAAGCGTCGTAACGTGACAGCACCATCAGTTACAGTGCTGCAAGCACCATTACACAACATCCCACTCAGCCACATTATTCAAACACATACCAAACCAGCCAACCCTACCCTAGCAATGCCGAACATCAGAAAAGGTATCAGCAACACATCAATAGTATAAGTCCTTAAAGTCGTCCCATAAAGCCCAGTCAGAGACATACAAACTCTGAATAGTTCTGATTTGTGCCACAGCTGTGCATCGACCAAAGCTCTCCAAGCACACCTTTGTTTAGTTTTTCAGTTTATGCAACCAAATATGTGAAGGGAGAGTGCTGAGATCTGTAATGTATGAATGACATCACAGGTGGGATTCCCTCATCAAATGACCTAGAGGAGTTCCCGACAAACAAGGGAATCCAGGGGAACCAAAGTGGTGGCCATAGTCAACTCTGAATTCCATTTTTAGAGTAGATTACAGTTGCATGGTCCGATGCATTTGAATTGTTGTCTTATTTTTTTTAGATAAATATGTCAAATTGATCGCTATGACTATGAGCTACTAATCATTAGTCCGCAGTCGTTTTGATGAAAAATTACTAGTTTTGTAGCAATTTGAGCTGAAAGAACCCACAATAATTTCGACAAGCTTGCCAAAAGTCTTGTGGCTATGACCCAGATGGTCATCTCGCAGTGACCACATGATGTGAGATGACCTACTAATCCTGGAACCTGACAGGCCTGTAGGTAGGTATTTCTGTTTTGGGAATGGTGTAGAAAGGTTAATTTGATTTATATCTATCGAATTGACCAAGTAGCATCGAATATCCAAAATCACATATACATCGGTATATGATTGACATCATCCCAATGGCAGAAATTTCAAAACATCAAACTATGCAACCACCCACCAAACTGCACATTCTATGATTCAGCTGGGCCTGAGCATTAATGGTTTGACGGGATCTGCCACAATTGCGCAGGTTTCTGGGTTTAATGCTCTGATTGCAGCAGCTGTTCTGGTCGTGCCTATGCGCTATCGTTTGGCCGGGATCCATCGCAAATGCGCTGTTCCACAGCGTATGCGTCGGAGGACGGCCTGGGGTTGTAGCACCATATCAGTTTCTACACTCACCTATGACGAACTGCACGCTCTGCGATCCTGAGCCATCCGCCACCGCATATGCTGCGGAACGGCTGCTGCCATCATAGCGTTAAGCCCAGAACCCGGTGCATTTGCGATGGATCCCGTCCAAACGATAACGTATGACCAGAACAGTTGCTGCAATCATAGCATTAAACCTGAGATCTATGCATTTGCGGCGGGTCCCATCAAGCTATTAGTGCTCAGGACCGGCTGGATCGTAGAATATGGCAGCTGCCACCATATAGCAATAAGCGCAGAACCCGGCGCATTTGCGATGGATCCCGTCCAAATGATAACGCATAGGCACAACCAGAACGGCTGCTGCCATCATAGCATTAAAACCGTAAACCTGTGTATTTATGGCGGATCCCATCAAACTATTAATGCTCAGGCCCATCTGATGTGGCCAGCATGGAACAGCTGCTGCATTAGCTAATACAAAAGATCTGAAAGTAAAACACTTTCACATGCACATATCTCGCTCCATATGGTTCACTCCTTTTTACATTCAATAACAAAAACACGTTTTCCTTTTGGATACAGCTTAACTGACAATTTTCAAATGGATGTACACAAAACACATGCATGCGATTCCTCACATACATTTAGACCACCAAGGATATGCGTACTGCTTGCATTTCTCATGTACATATTATTGCTCTGTTATTATTTACTGTTATGTCATCCATGTCTCATCCTCCCTCATACCATACATAGTCCCAATGGCAGATGCAATTTTAATTGGAAATGTCAAAATTTAAATTACCCAAATTGATTAATTATATTGATAGAATTGACCAAACAGCATTGAATAACCAACATGGACGGGAGGGGCAACATCCACCTTATTTCCCCTTCCATTCTATGGCCCCCGCACAGTAGGCCTACTTGGTCGGGGGAGGCTAATGAGGTCATGAGATTGGCCTAATTGGTTAATGGCCTCCCTGCATAATGGGTGTTTCAAAGTGAGTGCCCAAAGGGGTGAGGTTATAAATTCACGGGTTATTCTGTATATGCTGTCCCAAATCATTAGCTAATGCACCAGTATCTAAGTTGGATATATAGGATCAAATGTAAGTAGTTGTTTTAATTCTGACAAAATTATATTTCATCGGACCATGCAACTTTAATAGTGGTGCACTTACTACGCATTTGTTGTCATATAGAAGGGAATACTGGATTAATTCAATAGAATCTTTTACTGCAGAAGCCTATTATTGTTAGGGAGTTTTGGCGTGCTTACCAAAATTAATTTGGCATGTTTGCACTTCAAATATCTCACACGTCAGACCATGCAGCTACAACCACGAATCCCCCAAACCATGCAGCTCAAATGGAGTCCCCCAAACCATCAGACCATGCAACTCTAACCATGAGTCTCCCAAACCATCAGACCATGCAGCTCTAACCACGAGTCTCCCAAACCATCAGACCATGCAGCTCTAACCACAAGTCCCCCAAACCATCAGACCATGCAGCTCTAACTGTGAGTCCCCCCAAACCATGCAACTGTAACTGTGAGTCCCCAAACAATCAGACCATGCAGCTGTAACCATGAGTCTCCCAAACCATCAGACCATGCAGCTCTAACAACAAGTCTCCCAAACCATCAGACCATGCAGCTGTAACTGCGAGTCCCCCAAACCATCAGACCATGCAGCTGTAACTGCGATTCCCCCAAACCATCAGACCATGCAGCTGCAACCACGAGTCTCCCAAACCATCAGTCCATGCAGCTCTAACGATGAGTCCCCCAAACCATCAGACCATGCAGCTCTACCCATGACTTTTGCAAACCATCAGACCATGCAGCTCTAACTGCGAGTCCCTCAAACCATCAGACCATACAGTCCTAACCGCGAGTCCCTCAAACCATCAGACCATGCAGCTCAAACTGCGAGTCCCCCAAACCATCAGACCATGCACCTCTAACAGGAAGCCCCCCCCCCCCCCCCCAGTGCAGGCACAGCTCTGCTGGCTCACATTGAGTTCCCCCGTTCTGATATGACCTTAGATGTTGCCAGGACGTAAAAATCCAATAACCAACCAACCTTGAGTCCCTGCTTGAACTCCTTGTGGGTGACGTTCATGGAGCCGTCGTCGTCGAAGCGCGTGAACAGGTCGACTAGCGAGATCTTCATCTCGTCGCAGTACTTCATCATGGCGCCCAGGGCTTCCTGCACCACGCTGTACGGCTTCAGCTTGCGCGTGCCGTACGAGTCGGTGTAGCCGTGCACAAACTGCAGCTGCGGGTGCTTCTTGCCAAGCTCCACGAGCTTATTCACAAACTTTTTACTGTACAGCTGCTCCTGATTGTGTCGTAAACCATGTACAAATGTTGTGTGTGTAAATACCTATGTACCCGTAACACTTACAGTAGGAAGACCAGTGCTACCGCACTGACAAAAAGATATATATGAATAAAATTCATTTACCAAAAAAAAGGAAGGTTAGATTAATCACCTGGAAATGTTCATTGTATTTTATTTGCTACTTATATCGATGTGACCTTCATAAGTAAGGATTTAATTTTAATTTGATTTTTGAACCCCAAAAACTCGTAGGCGTTGCTCAAGGTTAGCCCGTTCAATTATTGACAATCCTGCCCAACCCTAGGAATTTAGAAGACATTTCTTATATATATATATATTTATATATGTACATTTAAATCCTGCTGCACCGAATTATAATGGCCGATTCAGCAATTTGTTGCTGCTTGTTGGGTTTCTACATCCTCACAACATATAAGTTCATGACAAAATAAAAATTAAATTGAAAATTTGTTACTTCACCAAATTTCTTAAAGTTGCATGGTCTGATGGCGTTTGAATTTTTGTCTTAATTTTTAGATAAATATCTCCAATTGATCGTTGGGACATACTAATCATTAGTCCGGAGTCATTTTGATGAAAAATGACTAGTTTTGAAGCAATTTGAGCTGATACACCCCAAAATTCTTTCGACAAGCTTTCCAAAAGTCCTCTCGCTATGGCCAGTATTGACATCTCGCGATGACCACGTGATGTGGAATGACCTAAATAAAATATAGCCTGGTCACCTTTTTTTCCCACTGATGGCGCCAATGCTCCATCATTTGTTTCTTGACATGTGATGTGATGTGATGTGGGCTGACCTAATGATGTAAGTCATTTTAGGTCATGGGATCTGAAACCATGGGTTCGATCCATGTTTTAGAGGTTCATGGTCTGATAAAGCATAATATTTTTGGGTCAAAATCAAACCACATATTTACAATTGATCTCATATTTCCAACTCAGTAATGCAAAATATCAAGCTAGGGAGGTACAAGTATAATTTCTTAAGTCATTGGTTTGACTCAACCAGGATTCAAACCTGGGGGTTTGAATTCCATGACCTACCAAATGGGAGGCAGGTGCTCTACTTATTCAGCCACTCTATCTGGCTTTATAGAACTGCTTCACTGGGAGGTCAACAACCATTTATATTTTCAATGAACTTGGCAATTAATGGTAACATTTCGTATATAACATATATGAGACTTTCCTATCAGAATATTCAATATTGTATTTAATGAACAAAATTTCCCAAAATATTCAAGTTAATATCTATGCTTAATTAAAGTTGCATAGTCTGATGGTTTTGAGTTTCTGTAATTAAAAAAATATATATATATTAAGTTGATTGTTATGATCTACCTTACTTTACTTTGAAGTAACATTTATTTTAAATGGCTAACTTTTGAGATATTTGAAGTGCAAGCATGCAGAATTAATTTTGGCAAGCACGCCAAAACTCTGACACCATAGGCTTCTGCAGTAACCGGTTCTATTAAATTGACTCAATATTCCCTTCTATGTGTCAACACATGCTTAATAAGTGTATAGGTATCTAAGTTAGATATGTAGAATCAAATTTAGGTAAGTGGTTTGTTTTAGAAAATTTGATGCTTCATCGGACTATGCAGCTTTAATGATGGAATGTCAAGATTTTAGCAACATTTTTAAAGTCGCACAGTCTAATATAACCATAGCATTCCCAAATCCAAATGTCACAATAGACATACTACATGTTGGTGTGCATTCTTTTTTTCTTTTAAATTAATTTTTCTTTTATTATACATTTTCATATATATTTTATTTACACTAGCATTGTTTGATTAATTGTAGTGTGGTTATATTTTTGTGTGTACTTTTAACTGTATACATTGGCTGTTTTGCAGTGGTGTAATCTCATTCAATATAATATTCACTTACAAATTTATACCGTATGCAGTAGTATATTCGACATTACAAATATCAGTATCATTTGGTAAGATATATATTTTTAATATTATTAGTCATTACACATAACAGGATACATAACTGGATCGAGTAGGTACTCTGGCTGGCCACAAAAGACCCACCGTTTATTCATCAAACTCACATCAAACAAAGTCAATACAAGGAATCAATAGAACAATCAATCAAGCAATCAAAGAATAATCAAATATCAAGTCCATTCATCATGCGAATCAATAGTCAAAGTAATCAATCAATCAAAGTCGAAGAAGTCAATAGAAGCAGAACCTAAAGCTAGAACTCGGGTTCGAATGGCCGATATACTGGAGAACCGTTGGGGGCTGGAGGCGCGCGCATGCGCATGACACATTCCAGCCTAGACTTGCCTCGGTCCGACTGGACGCTCGGAGGCTTGGCGCATGCGCCCGACACCTAGCAGGATTAGACTTGCCTCAGCCCCCTAGAGCTGGCAGTTCTCCCGGCCCGGTGTGCAAGGCGGGGGGCCCGGGTTCGAGTCCGCCCCGCCGCGATTAACATTTAACAGGTTCCATCCAGAATAATATTGGTATAAATGCTTTATACTACACATTATTAGTCATTACACATAACAGGATACATAACTGGATTGAGTAGGTACTCTGGCTGGCCACAAAAGACCCAAACCACCCCAACCAGACAGATGGTGTCCCTGATAGTTAGTATATCATACCAAGCATGACTGACACCCGCAAGTCGAGTGTCAGGCGCTCTGTGAGAGAGGCCTTCAGGTACTGCCTTACACAATCGGACCGCCAGTCACCTCTCTCCTTGATCTGTTCCTCAGACGCACCTGAGAGCCTGAGGAATGTCGCACCCCCACGCCTAAGGCTGTGGGATGAGAAGTCCCCTGCAGGCAGGCCGGCCGCGGTACATGCCGCTTTTAATACTGCCATATAGAATGCATAGGTTAGTGGGACGGAGTGTCCTGCTCTAGGTATCCTGAAGGCTTTTGCATCCAAAGGCGCCGGGCACTGGTCGATGTGCCTTTTTACCCACGAGACGGCGCATAACTCTCGGTTTGCCACCTTGGCCACTGGTATCTTATGAACCCGTTCCCTGAACTGGTTAGTTTTGGATTTTCTGACGCACACTAGCATCCCCCACGGGTAGAACTCTATGTCCCCCCGCAATAAGGCTGCATCTGACATAGTAACGTGTGCTTTGCGGAGTAGTGCTCTGAAAGATAACAGCATGGCTGCCCTGACCGCCGTGTGCCCCCCGGAGGGAAAGAATACCGCGAACAACTTAATTAAATCATATGGCAGGAGGGGGGCTGCTTGTTTTACCTCGTTACCCTTCAACCTTCGTATCCCGGCCAGGCATTTTTTGATATGATGGTCGGCATAATTTATAGGCGGGCAACCCAGATCCTTGAGATGGTTATTTAGTCCACTCAGGTAGTTCCTGATGGACGAGTAGCACAAACGCCTTGCTAAATAGGACATATAGAGACACACCTGGTCCGAGTCACATGGATAAGGACATATCTGGTCTTGAAATACCTCACAAAAGGCAATGTAAGCGTTGACTTGCACGGAGCGAACCTCAATAGTAGAACTTGCGTAGTAGTTCTTATCATAATTACGTCTTTCTTCCAATCTGAAGCGAAATTAGCAGTTAAAGATATTGTGGCAACACATTGCTTCACTCAGGTCCGCATCCCTGATGCGCGCTATGCTCTGAAATTTATCCAGACGGCTTAAGCTGTCACATATCACGTTACATTTGGTGTTTATATATACCGACTGGACATCAAAGTTAGAAGTTATGGACGC
Organism: Branchipolynoe longqiensis; assembly: GCA_030323885.1. Taxonomy (NCBI): domain Eukaryota; kingdom Metazoa; phylum Annelida; class Polychaeta; order Phyllodocida; family Polynoidae; genus Branchipolynoe; species Branchipolynoe longqiensis. The sequence goes on along the minus strand of CM059187.1, from coordinate 112,634,652 downwards.
CCAAAAAATGCGGCGTAGCCACCTCATCGTTATTTTATTTCTGCTACGGCCAGAGTTAAGGGCGGCCATCACCTGTGTGTTGTCCGTTACGATAGGCCTGGTCCGTGTAGGTAGACGTAGAAGCGTGCATACACATATATGCAACATGACCAATGTAACGTTCCAAATCTTCATATTCAAATCCCACATGTTTCCCGCGCTTAATGCACCATATTAAGGCGGCATGGATCAGCTCCATCACCGATAGTTTTTTAAGGCGCTTCTCGTTTATTGTATATTTGTTTAACGCGAACTTACTGCGCCTGCGCCTCCTTCGTCTCCTCCTGCTGTTCCTCCCCGTATCACTATCTGAAGCCGAGTCATAGTCGGAGCTACTATCACTCGGGGATTCATCAGGCTCGGCTGATGACTCCCCCACTTTTTTTCCTGACGACTTCTTTTTTGTCGCCTTCACCAGTGGCGTTGCATCTTCCTCCGGCGATCCAGCGTCCAGTACTGCACGCAGCGCCTTCTTCCTTCTCTCCCGCGCCTTCGCCGCCACCAACCGTCGCAGCTCCCGCTCCTCGTCGTCCTCCTCGTAGTCTTCCGTTCCTTCACCCGTGCGCCGGTTTGATTTCCCGGCCGCGGCTTCCGACGTACCCGCGGTTTCCTCACTCGATGAAGCGGTTTCCGCCTTCACAGACCGTCTGCCGGTCTTAGTCCTCTTGCATTTGAGACCCCGCGGGGCATCATGTTCCTCCCCACACGTCGCACAGATATCGACCGGCATCTTGCAGGCTCACGCGGTGCACGGGCACGTTGGTGCACGGGCACGTCTCTTCCAAGCTAGAACTCGGGTTCGAATGGCCGATATACTGGAGAACCGTTGGGGGCTGGAGGCGCGCGCATGCGCATGACACATTCCAGCCTAGACTTGCCTCGGTCCGACTGGACGCTCGGAGGCTTGGCGCATGCGCCCGACACCTAGCAGGATTAGACTTGCCTCAGCCCCCTAGAGCTGGCAGTTCTCCCGGCCCGGTGTGCAAGGCGGGGGGCCCGGGTTCGAGTCCGCCCCGCCGCGATTAACATTTAACAGGTTCCATCCAGAATAATATTGGTATAAATGCTTTATACTACACATAATACATATTTAGTTGATTTACATCATTAATAACTAGTCAATAGCAATATTATGATGGAATTGTGTATCAATATTTGTGTGACACTCCTAAATTATTAAGGCCTGCATTATCTGATAGATATACATGCAGTAATGGTAATTACAATGCATTTATATAGTGTTTCTTTACCTTATCTTATGTCACATCTCATATGATGTCACATCTCATCTCATTTTATGTCATATCTCATCCCGCTGCCTCTCGTGGCCGGTATCAAATTTAAGTATGTGGTTTGGTTTTGAAAAATTGTTATGACTATGCAACTTTATATTAGCCCAGGCTATGGTGCCAGCAATACTACCACTGGACATCCTGGAACCTGACTAGGTACTTGGAATGAGGGTCAAGACTAAAAGGCCACGAGATTGACCTAATTGGTTAATGGCTCCCTCTGTGATGGCTTTCTTAAAGTAGGATGAGGTAGTAAATTCACTGATTATTCTATATATGCTGTCCCAAATCACTGGTTAATGCACCAAAATCTAAGATGGATATATATAATCAAATTAAGATACATCTTTTGGTTTTGAAAAATAAATACGTCATCGGAGTATGCAACTTCCAATTAAATAAAACATGAAAACAAACCCCAATACAACTGCCTTCCCACCCCAATATTCTAACACAATATGGCCGAGAAGCAAGCATGTTTTTTGTTTGGCTAAAGTAGTTCTTTATTTGGGAGTAATCACATAGTAGAAGTGCATTATGTATGTTAATCCGTTCCCTTTATCTCCAGGAACCCCCCCCCCCCCACACTTCCCACCACCACCACGATCACTTTAGCAAGCCTAACAATATAGTGAGAGTTGTGCATGCCATTGCGATGGCTATTCTCGATGTCGGTGTGACGTCACAACCCCGGAAACTAGCCCGCGAAGGGTAAAGCATCGCAGCGATCTGTGCCGCTGCAATGCTATGTCTATGCGGAGCATTTATTTTTGCCAAATAAATTTAAAAACTTTTATCGGATCAATTAAAAATATCTTAATGCGCGATTGAAGAGGAAGATCTGAGGTATTTAATTTAACTTAAGAGCAATTTTATCTGAAAGTATTAAAAACAGAGATAATAATGAAAGTTGGGATATTCTGAGTGTCAGTGCCAGTGTGACCCCAATGCAGTGTGAAAACCAACAAACATACCTGGGAGTCACCTTTGACAAGAGGCTAACATGGAAGCCACACATAGAGAATGCACAGGGAAAAGCTAGAAGGAAGCTGAACATCATGAGGAAGCTGGCAGGAACGCAGTGGGGGGCCCATGAGAAGATTCTCAAAAATGTATACCAAGACACCGTACTACCACACCTGGAATATGGGTCCTGCTCATGGATGAATTTGGCCCAGACCCACAGAAAAACTCTTGATAAAGTCCAGAACCAGGCTCTTCGTATCATCACTGGTGCAATAAGATCTACACCTATTAAGAAGATGGAAGAGATAACAGGAATACCACCCCTGATCATGTGAAGAGAAAGCAAAGCCATGATACAGTTCATAAAAGCCAAGTATTTCAAAGACCACCTGATGAATACTAGAGTGGGAGAACTTTCTTCTGGAAGATTGAAAAGGTCCAGTTTTATGACTGAAACAAGAGCCCTGCAGACAAAACACCAAGCAAAGCTCCCAGTGCAAGTAGAGGCCTTAACCATCACTGGTTCTCCTCCCTGGGAAAGAAAGCTGGAGAACTTCAGTATTAGTATCACAGTGCCTTACCTCTCCACGAAAGATGCACACGGCGAAATGAGCAGGAAAATCCTGACACTGGCAATGCTTGATTAAAAGTACCCCCAGGAGGCATGGATTCATGCTTACACTGACGGGTCAGCTACAGATGCAGTCCGGAGAGGTGGTGCTGGGGTATACATCAGGTACCCTAATGGACAAAGGCAGACAGAGGCAACACCAACAGGCCTTCACTGCACAAACTATAGAGCTGAGGTTGAAGCCCTGGTCCAAGCTGCTAAGATATTGAAAAGCACCACAGCCACAGACTCTCAGATAGTTTTCCTGACTGATGCCAGGTCTGTCCTTGAGGCAGTCACAGAGAATAAACTTCCACGACTGCAGGAAGCACTTCAAAATATCCACTGCTTCAGAATTGTGCTGCAGTGGATTCCCTCACACTGTGGCATTCATGGTAACGAAGAAGCTGACAAAATGGCAAAGATGGGTGCAGAGACAGAACAGCACGAAAAAAGTGTTGACTTTAAGGAGATGAAGACCATCATTAAGTCTCTGCATAGATCACCAGAATCACGAGACAGCTACCATCAACTGTCAAGACAACATCAAGTGATCATCTTCCGCCTTAGGACTGGGCATAACAGGCTTAACAATCACCTGCACAGATACTTCCGTGTAGTACCATCTGCCCTCTGCCCCTGTGGAGAGGAAGATCAGACTGCTGAGCATATCCTACAGAGCTGCTTGAACCATCACTCACTGAGGGAAGAGATATGGCCAGCTCCCACTGACTTGCAGGAGAAGCTGTACGGGGCTGCAGATGTGCTACAGAGGACTGTCAATTTTATTATGAGAACTGGGCTCCAAGTGTAATTGAAGGCGAACGAAAAGAAGAAGTGCCAGTGTTAGCCTTACCAGATCATGGCCTCAAAAACTATTTTCGCCAAATAAATCCAAGAACTTCCAATTGGTTGATAAAAAAAAAGCTGAATGTGAAATTATAGAGAAAGATCTGAACTATTTAATAGAAACAAGAGAAATTTGCTTTCAAAGCACCAAAAAGCACAAATCACTGTGATAGATAGGGTAGTTTTAATGTTGTTTCTATGAGAGTGGCATTTGTTTTACCCTTCGTGCGCCGTGAACCCGAAAAGTGCCCGGATGTCCGACATCGAGAATGTGACTAAATATATCATCAGTCATGTGATAAGCTGCAGCTGCGGGCCAACATGCTGGGTCGAATGAGGGAGTATTATTAGTGTAGTATGCTGCACTGACCTCTCAGGCAAGTAACCACATAGACATGTAGGCATGGGTAGTGTGTTGATATCAGAGAACCTAGGTGGTTTTATGGTTAGCACACTGGCCCGGAATGCAAAGAGATGTGGGTTCGAGTCCCGCTCTAGGCGAAATATTTCCCATTTTCATCACCCCCATGACATTAGTTATATATAATATACACATATATAGTATAGTTATACGAGTCTTACCTTGGTACAGATGATGGATAACTGTTGTTTTACCGAGGTATAAGCCTCGGATAGATGTGGGCTAGGGAGAGAGGTAAGCACGTCCGGTACCAGCAATCTTAACCTACTTATTGAGGATAAAAATGACTTTCAAACAATGGATACTATTACTTTACCGAAAAGGTACACCAACGGAATAGATGTGGCAGGGTGTGGCGGGAGGGCCCTAGCCCACATCTATCCGAGGCTTATACCTCGGTAAAACAACAGTTATCCATCATCTGTACCAAGGTAAGACTCGTATAACTATACTATTTTACCTCGGTAAACAGCCTCAGGCTAGCCTCAGGCTAGGGAGACCTTTACATAATTCATTTTTATCCTTAATATCATTCTTTCTTATTATTATAACATTCTAAATTTTTGTTCTCACCTATTCTTGTTAGTTGGCGAGAAGACGCTTTGCAACGCCGGTAGGCTTTTCTAGTCGTTTATTATAATGTTTTGCAAACGACTTAGCCGTCTTCCAGCCTGCATGCGCTAGTATTCTTTTCACAGAAATACCAAGCACCCGTGCCTTGGAGACCATGGCTCCTCTAGTTGAGTGGGAAGAGTATTTACTCGTATCCACTCCAGCCAATTTCAACACCGTAATTGTCCATCTGGCAAGAGTGTCTCGTGAAATCGCCTTATGTGGCTTTATAAAGCTCACTAATAGTTGTTGTGATGCACGTAAATCCTTTGTCTTGTATATATAAGCCCGTATGGCCGACACAACACATAATTTCCGATCATTCGGAAAACAGTCTAAGTGAACCGTTGATAAAGGGTCACCTAACGTGTTCGATTTAAGCAATTTTTCTAAATCAAACGTAGCTTGTTGCTTGTCTATTTCTAATCCAGTTAAGGATAAAGCAACAATCGTCTGTCCTCTGTGTCCGGTTACTAACAATAACAGGACCGCGACCTTAAAACCTAACTGTTTTATATCTAACCACGAGTTGTGAGGCCAAGCCTGAAACAACTTAAATACTATAGAAACATCCCAAAACCGACTATACTTTGGTTTTGGAGGATTCCTTTGATAAATTGAACGAAGTAAATAACAAATAACATAATGTTTTCCAACTGTTTCGCCATCAATTCTAGGTAATATAATTGATAACGCACACCTCGCCGCATTAATCGATCCAAAGGAAAGTCCTTCATCCTCTAGAGAACGAAGAAACCGAGCTACTTGTGAAATCTTTGGATTTGTTGGCTTAACTTTCATTAACAAACAATGTACACCCCATTTCTTTAAATAGGTTGTATACATTTTGACAGTTCCTGGCCTCCAGGCATCCGATACTATCCTATCCTCAGTAATTCTGTCCAATCCAAATTGCTGTAGCTGCTTCCTTAGAAAAGGAATGCCAATAGGGGCGTCGTTGACACGTCGCCGTGAACCACTAGCGGTCCGTGGTGCGTCAGATTCCCGAGTTTTCTTGGGAATCGTCCCAATCGGGCACCACCAGTATCGCATGTGTCCCTTCCAAGCCGATTTTTCTCACTACTCGGCTGATAATGCTAAATGGTGGGAAAATATAAAAATAATTATTTTCCCAGGTAATAGCAAACGCATCTACTTTCCAAGCATCCGGTTCAGGATGCCAAGAAACATAACAGGGTAACTTGTTATTATTTCGTGATGCAAATAAGTCAACTTCAGGTGTACCCCATTTTTCACAAACGAAGTTAAACAAATGTGTAGAGAGAGACCACTCTAAATGGTCATGGAAATTTCTACTTTTATAATCTGCAAGTGTATTTTGTGACCCTGGAATATGCGCTACAGTCAGCCAGACTTGTTGAGCCTGTGCCCAGTTCCAAATCAGTTTAGATAACTGATTGCAAGACTTTGATTTGGTTCCACCCATGTTACGAATATATGCCATGGCAGTAGTATTATCAGTTAGTATTCTAACCTGTGATTTATTTATCTTTACTAAACTACGTAAGCCCAGATAAATAGCACGCAATTCTAGTGCATTAATATAGTCTGATTTTTCATCATCAAGCCATCTACCTCCTGTTGTGACCCCATCTCGATGAGCTCCCCAACCTTCTAACGAAGCATCAGTAGTAATTACTGTATTAGGTTCCGCCATGCGGATTGGATTTGGTGAACTTGCTATATGTTGCATCCACCATCCAATATCCTGTAACCCTTCTTGCGAAATAAACATCTTTCGCTCAAAATTGCCTTTAGTTCGTGTTAACGCTAAATTTTTATCTATTTCTAGCGACTTAATATGGGCCTTCCCATATAACACAGCAGGTGCATATGATGTCATTATGCCAATAAGAACAGCAACCTGTCTAATTTTTGGCTTTGATAACTTAATAAGCTGAGTCGCTGTAGTCATAAACTTAATTAGTTTTTGTTCTGTTATCGACACTGTAAGGGACTGTGTATCCAGAATAAACCCTAAACATTTGAGTTGTTTTGTTGGTTTAAACACTGACTTTTGTTGATGTACATAAAACCCCAATTTAGTGAGTAATGCACATAAATCCAAAACTGCATTCACACAACCAATTTGTGTTGATGCTATAATAAAAGAATCATCTATGTATGGAAACATTATGTGACCCTTCCTCGCCATTACCGAGAAAACAGGTTTAAGCAATTTAGTAAATAAACGAGGCGCACAAGCTAAGCCATTCGGCATGCAGGTAAACTCATAGAGTTGGTTATCCCAAATAAATCGAAGAAATTTTCGGTATTGTTCCATTATGGGAAGCGTATAATATGCATCCTGTAAATCAACACTAGCCATCCACGCATCTGGTGTAATCAGATCCCGTGCCGTATCTAGAGAGAACATTTTAAAATGTCGATATTCCACCCTTTTATTAAGGATTGTTAAATCCAGGATCATTCGAACATCACCATTAGGCTTCGGTCTCGAGAAAATGTTTGAAATAAACTGTCCTGAACAGTGTGTCACTTTTTGTATAATTCCTTTCTCAAAGAATTTATGTACCTGTTTAGTTAGTGCGTCTCGTTCAACTGGTTGAATGTTATATGGAAAAGGTATTATACTTTGTACAGGAATTTGTGTAAAAGGAATTTGAACACCCCTAACTATTTCTATAATTTCTTGGTCACTAGTAATTTTGTGCCACTCAGAAATATGATTACTAATATTACCAGCCACAAAGTTGCTTACAGTTTGTGTGTTTTTAGAGGCTGCAGGGACTTGTAAAGTTTGTGTTTGGACCTCTACTTGGACCCGCCCCTGGGGAAAGGTCTCGACGAGTTGAACCCTCGGCCTATTGGCCGTGCGGTGTTGTCGGTCCAGCCTGGGCGAGCGCCCCGGCCCCGAAACCCTTGACCGAAGTTTGAACTCGGTCTGGTTCCTCTGGTGAACCGTCGTGGACGAAAATCCCCTCGTGACTTTTTGAAACGAGGAACTTCCTGTTTCTTCTTGCCATCCATGTTTTTGCCACTCTTGGCTGCAGTCTCTACCTCTTTATAGAGGTATTGTAGTTGACCGCCAAACATCTTGGTGTTATCTAAGGGTTTCCCTTTAATCGGCTCTGGAGCAAGATAAAGCGTAAACTCCTTCCCCTCATTATCGGTAACCTTCTTAGAGCGAGCCACTTCCTTGCCAGCATCTGTGCAAACTGACTTGAAGACATTTTCATATCTTCGATACGACAGGTAATTACCTGCCGCCGCTAACACTGCAATGCCTTTGTCCATTGTCTTAGCCAAAGACGAGAACTTATTTTCACTCTGCATCCTATTAGCCACAGGAACAATAGCTGTTAGGGTAGCCAACACTGCCTTATGCACTGTGTGCAACACATCCTCAAACTTCTTACGGTCATCCGTCATATTGACATCCCGATCCATTTCTTTAATGATGGAGTTGGGAACACCCTTTATGCCTGTTAACTCATCTCCTAACTTGGAGATAACCTCCGCCGGTTTGAACGTGCGGAAATGACCATTCACGGTCTCGCGCATAAGCGTAGTGGTTTTAACCCGCTTAGCCTTTGGCTTCTCCACCTTCTTAGCCACTTTAGTGCCAATGTCCGCATAGACCCCTTCATATATGGTGTCTGAGTCTGATTCCGTAGAAGTAGACTCAGTGGACGACTCAGAAGAAGAATATTTCCTCTTCCTCTTCTTCTTTTTGGACTTAGTCTTCCGCTTTTTGCGAAAACCAGTCTCTGCCCGCTCCTTGGTGAATTCATCACCCGAAGAAATCACCTGTTTCTTCTTCTTCCTCCGTTTAGGAGAAGGAGGAGGAGGAGCCTTAAGCTCCACCGCCGAGTCTGTGTCCAAGAAATCCTCAAACGAATCCTCTTGGACACTCGGCCTACGCCGCTTCCGAGACACAGGCGATTTGGCAGTCAAGATGTGGCTTTCCAATCTTGCAAAGCGAGCCTCCCAATCTGGAGGCGCAGGCACATCAGGCACTGCGTCCTCGTCCGGGTCGGAGAGGATATGCGCCCGGGGCTGTGTCGACGGCCCTGCCGACAACACAGGTGAGGAGTCGTACTCCTCGTCCACTCCACTCGGAACACGCCCCTCGGCTGCTGCTGCACCGCGCTTACTCCGCTTCGTGGCCATCAGGAACTGTAAACAAAGATTTTTGGTCAGTCCTGGTATATATATTTGTCACAATTTGGTTGTTTCAAACTCAATTGGACATCTGGTGGTGTTAGAGAACGTGTTTATACCGTTATAACACAGGCGTAATAAGCTAAATTTGTGCGTGGATTGTGGGTCAAACCCAAATCTTTACGCGGGGTCGGGACCAGTGTATCGGCCCGCCCATCCCTCTGTTCCGCACACTTCTCCCACCTGTGACTACTACGTCAACAAGTTGGAGAAAATGCTACGAAACTCGGAGAAACGCCTGAAAAAGTTTGTCTAGGGGAGTCTATAAAAGAAACCCAGGAGCATCTCCAACATTACTCTCTATTAGAGTACGAGAGAATTTCCACATGAGATAGGGCGAAACCCACATCTCTACCCATAGTCACACGGTGACCCGGGTGTTGACAGAACCGCTAATGACCGGTTTGGTTCCTTCGAGAAACCCACTCGAGTGTTCTATCCTTGGTTGTTTATAACCAAATAACTCGTCCAAATTGGACCAACGAAAGTCTAAACTTTCCATATTGATGCTCTAATGCATCATAATTAAGCTAACCACAGTTTTTATTATACTTACTGCGTATTTGCTTGTATGTAGACTAATTTTGCCGGAGCAACCCAACGACACGTTATCCAGTCGTGAGTTGTATATGCTAATTGCTGGTACCGGACGTGCTTACCTCTCCCTAGCCCGAGGCTGAGGCTAGTCCCTGAGGCTGTTTACCGAGGTAAAATATATATCAACTTCAATGTAAAATGTCAGTGGACATTATTATTAGTATATTATTGCTCTGGGGTTACCTACTGGCACGTGACTTTTGTATTTAGTGTAATAGGCCATTGCACGTTTCCCCACCATCCTCATACTGAATCACCCGTGAGTGAATATAAGGAGCCATTTTGTCGACACCCCGTAAATTCATCACCAATCAATCCATCAATCAATCAACCAATCGAATAATCCTTCTTTGGCGATTCTACAGATTCAATGCGATATTGAGGCTAACCAAGTAGGACTGGAATAACCACGTGTCATTCAGCCTATCAAATTCAAATTTTTTGTATCAAGTATCCAAGACTTAGCTGATACTTTACGGCCCAGAGATATGTACGTATTGGTAAGACGGTCTATATTGGACCCATAGATGTCTACTCCAGCAATGCTCGTGCTCAGATGGGGTTTTGTCCTAATAACTGAAACCAACAATATTGAACTTAACCATTGCATATACTAAATTCCACAGCGTCTAGGGTGTTGTTTGTCCTAAGTTGGTCTTTTAGGTCGAGCAACACTACAGTCATAACACGATGGTACCGACATCTTGATTGATTGGTTGTTGAAGTCTTTAATTGTCAAGCAACATATAAGTACATATCTCCGACAGTACACGCTCATTGTGACTTTATAGTTGATACCTCACTGGGAAGAACAACCACAAGCACCATGACTCGTTATCCCACTCAGTGACATTATCCTGATAGGTGAGCTAACACTCCTTTGCCCTATCCTAATAATGCAAGTGCCAGGATAGGTAGTTCACATTTGTAAATCACGGTTTGACTCAGCCGGGATTCGAACTAGCGACTTCCCTCACGGGACGCTGCGCTTGACTGATTCGCCCACTGCGTGCCATATTCAATATATCATCACAGCAAGTATGACTAGTTCTTTTGGGTGCTCAGCGGACAATGAATTGCACAGATGCTAGTATTAAAAAGAAGGAGTAAGCTGTGGAAATACAGTTTATTAAACAAAGAGAATACTGTGCCAGCTGGCAAACAAAACCGCCGAATAATAATACAATTTTTTGCTCGACCGTCGCCCGAACGGGGGAATAAGAATCAGATGCGCCGGCGGCCGGATGGCATCCATGAAGGCGCCGGTGTAGTCGTTCAAAACACAATCCCACAAAAACACTACAGTAGATGTTATCAAACCTAGAGTTCAAAACACTATGGAGTGTATTTATACACCCTAGCTGAAGGAGTTCAAAACACTACTGTGGCCACCACTCAAAACACTAATCCTCATAGTCAAAACACTACCTTAACGATCAAAACACTAAACAGGCAGTAATGGTACTGAAGGTTGGGGGCTGTAGGGTTGTTTTTAGTGGTTATGTTTTACACTCAGCAACATGGAAGGTCAATCCGGGAATGGGTACTCACTACTCCTATTAATGCCAAACGCCATGCTAGAAAGTCGACAAGATCAATTTGTGGGTGCAATACAACCGCAGCATCATCAGCGTATACTAAATAATGTGGTGCCACCCTGCAGCACTCAATCCGCGTAACAACGTGTGCACTACACCAGCAGCACATCACGTAATATGCGGGCACCATGCCGCAGCTCTATCAGTGGTAGTACTAATATGTGCTTCAAAACGCTGCAGCCGGTTCAGCTGTTGAGGATAGTGTTATAGAACTTGGGTAGTGTTTTGAACGTATGTAGGGTAGTGTTTTGAACTAACAGTATGTTTTTCAACCTACAGTTCAAAACACTACCCTAAGTGTTTTGAACGTAGTTCAAAACATCTACCGACTGTTTTGAACGGCGTAGTGTTCTGAACGTCCTACCACCGGGCCGGCCATGGCGCCATGGTTATATAAGCTGATTTTTGTCGCCGACTAGCGAAGTAGCGGCGCATAATACTGAAACAAACCGGGCCCGGCGATGGTGCGCCGATTCTAGGCGAAATGCCTGAACCATAGCGATAGCCGGACGCGTTCGCAAATTCCCTTATTTAATTAACCCGAGGAGGGAAGCGCCCCGCGGTGCATACACTGGTAAACACAAGTATATACTATCTATATTTCACACTTTCTTATAAGCTAACACATTATATATCTTGCTGTTAATTAAATTAAACATATATATTCTATTATATACATATATAATATATATATATATAATGTATAGTCAACACCTAACAGGATTACATAAATGGATTGAGTAGTACTCTGGCTTGGCCACAAAAAAGACCCTCCGTTAATTCATCATCAACGTTTAATCAACAACTACATAAAACGTCAGTCATCAAATCATCAGTAATCAAAACCGAATCAAGCTCAAGAATCAAGTCAAACACAAAGAAATCAATTAAACAAGCTCAATAAGATATCAAGATCAAAAGAAATCAACAAGCTCAAATCAGTAATCAAATAGAACCTCAAGCTAGAACTCGGTTCAAATGGGCCGAGTGACAGGAAAGCCGTTGGAGCTGAGGGTCCGCTGCGATGCGCCTTAGGTGATACCCGAATAGAACTTGCCTCAGTCCCTCCTAGCGGGCACTGGAGGGCCAAGACACATGAGGCTAGACATGCCTCAGTCCCCTCGCCGAACTGCCCCGCCGGCCCAGCCAGCGTGTTGGGGGTAGTGGGTTTCGTGAATCCCCCACCCGATCACACAGAGGGAAGGGGTTCCTATCTGAATAATATTCGTAAAAATGCTTTATTACCACACATTTATAAGTCATACACAAACAGGATACATAATGGAATTGAGTAGGTACTCTGGCTGGCCACAAAAGACCCAAACCAACCCCCAACCAGACAGGTAGAGTTTCAGTTTAGTAATCCCAGCAACACGGCCACACCGCATGTCCGAGCGGCCAGACCTCCATAAGTGAGGCTTTTAATATTGAGGCGGACAAGCAGTCCCGATCGCCAGTCGCCTCTTCTCCTATCTCCTCCTCCGACCCCCTGATAGCCTGATGAAAGGTCGCCCCACTCTCCCGCCTGAGGCTGGTGATGACGAAAGTCAGCGAGGGTAGTCCGGCTTGTACATGCCGCCTGCTTCAGTACCGCTGCATAGTGTGCATAAGTTCAGTGGGACCGAGTAGTCCCGCTCTAGGTATCCTAAAGACCCGAGCATCCGGGGGGCGGGGCACTGCTCCATATGCCTCTTGACCCCCGAACACCGCGCATAATTCTTTATTTGCAACTTTTCCACGGGATTCTATGCACCCGTTCTCTGAACTGATTGGTCTTCGACTTTCCTCACACAGACCAGCATCCCCCATGGGTAGAACTCAGGTCTCCTCAGCGGAGTAGGCTGCATCTGAATTTGTCACATGCGCTTTTGCGAAGCAGGGCTCTGAACGATGAGCAGCAGGCTGCCCTAACGGCCGTGGGGCCTCCTGGACGGGAACAACACTGGCAAACAACTTAATTAACTCGTAGGGTAAGAAAGAGCTGCTTGCTTTACCGCATCACCTTTCCAGCCTGCGGATGCCCGCCAGACACTTTTTTATAAGGTGGCACGTATCAGTTTATAGGAGGACCCATTGTCTTAGCCAAAGACGAGAACTTATTTTCACTCTGCATCCTATTAGCCACAGGAACAATAGCTGTTAGGGTAGCCAACACTGCCTTATGCACTGTGTGCAACACATCCTCAAACTTCTTACGGTCATCCGTCATATTGACATCCCGATCCATTTCTTTAATGATGGAGTTGGGAACACCCTTTATGCCTGTTAACTCATCTCCTAACTTGGAGATAACCTCCGCCGGTTTAAACGTGCGAAAATGACCATTCACGGTCTCGCGCATAAGCGTAGTGGTTTTAACCCGCCTTAGCCTTTGGCTTCTCCACCTTCTTAGCCACTTTAGTGCCAATGTCCGCATAGACACCTTCATATATGGTGTCTGAGTCTGATTCCGTAGAAGTAGACTCAGTGGACGAATCAGAAGAAGAATATTTCCTCTTCCTCTTCTTCTTTTTGGACTTAGTCTTCCGCTTTTTGCGAAAACCAGTCTCTGCCCGCTCCTTGGTGAATTCATCACCCGAAGAAATCACCTGTTTCTTCTTCTTCCTCCGTTTAGGAGAAGGAGGAGGAGGAGCCTTAAGCTCCACCGCTGAGTCTGTCCAAGAAATCCTCATACCCAAAAATCCTCAAGAATCCTCTTGGACACTCGGCCTACGCCGCTTCCGAGACACGGGCGATTTGGAAGTCAAGATGTGGCTTTCCAACCCTGCAAAGCGAGCCTCCCAATCTGGAGGCGCAGGCACATCAGGCACTGCGTCCTCGTCCGGGTCGGAGAGGATATGCGCCCGGGGCTGTGTCGACGGCCCTGCCGACAACACAGGTGAGGAGTCGTACTCCTCGTCCACTCCACTCGGAACACGCCCCTCGGCTGCTGCTGCACCGCGCTTACTCCGCTTCGTGGCCATCAGGAACTGTAAACAAAGATTTTTGGTCAGTCCTGGTATATATATTTGTCACAATTTGGTTGTTTCAAACTCAATTGGACATCTGGTGGTGTTAGAGAACGTGTTTATACCGTTATAACACAGGCGTAATAAGCTAAATTTGTGCGTGGATTGTGGGTCAACCCCAAATCTTTACGCGGGGTCGGGACCAGTGTATCGGCCCGCCCATCCCTCTGTTCCGCACACTTCTCCCACCTGTGACTACTACGTCAACAAGTTGGAGAAAATGCTACGAAACTCGGAGAAACGCCTGAAAATTGTTTGTCTAGGGGAGTCTATAAAAGAAACCCAGGAGCATCTCCAACATTACTCTCTATTAGAGTACGAGAGAATTTCCACATGAGATAGGGCGAAACCCACATCTCTACCCATAGTCACACGGTGACCCGGGTGTTGACAGAACCGCTAATGACCGGTTTGGTTCCTTCGAGAAACCCACTCGAGTGTTCTATCCTTGGTTGTTTATAACCAAATAACTCGTCCAAATTGGACCAACGAAAGTCTAAACTTTCCATATTGATGCTCTAATGCATCATAATTAAGCTAACCACAGTTTTTATTATACTTACTGCGTATTTGCTTGTATGTAGACTAATTTTGCCGGAGCAACCCAACGACACGTTATCCAGTCGTGAGTTGTATATGCTAATTGCTGGTACCGGACGTGCTTACCTCTCTCCCTAGCCTGAGGCTAGCCTGAGGCTGTTTACCGAGGTAAAATATATATCAACTTGCATGTAAAATGATCATGTGGAAATTATTATTATTATTATTATTGCTCTGGGGTTACCTACTGGCACGTGACTTTTGTATGTAGGTGTATAGGCCTATTTGCACGTTTCCCCACCATCCTCGACGGATCACCGTGAGTGAATATAAGGCCATTTTGTCGACACCTCGTTAAATCATCACCAATCAATCCATCAATCAATCAAACAATCGATAATCCTTCTTTGGCGATTCTACAGATTCAATGCGATATGAGGCTAACCAAGTAGGACTGGAATAACCACATGTAATCAGCCTATCAAATTCAATATATTTTGTATCAAGGTATCAAGACTTAGCTGGATACTTACGGCCAGAGATATGTACTGTATTGTAAGACGGTCTATTGACATTAGGATGTCAACTCCAGCAATGGCTGCGTTCTCAGGGATGGGGTTTTGTCCTAACTGAAACCAACAATATTGAACTTAACCATTGCATTTACTATTCCACAGCGTCTAGGGTTTGTTTGTCTATTGGGTTTTTATGTCAGAGCAACATCTACAGTCATA
This sequence comes from Branchipolynoe longqiensis, assembly GCA_030323885.1. NCBI lineage: Eukaryota > Metazoa > Annelida > Polychaeta > Phyllodocida > Polynoidae > Branchipolynoe > Branchipolynoe longqiensis. The sequence goes on along the minus strand of CM059187.1, from coordinate 112,619,180 downwards.
TCACGATGGGTACCGACTTCTTGATTGATTGGTTGTTGAAGTTTAATGTCATAGCAACATATAAGGTCATATCACCGACAGTACACGCTCATTGTGACTTTATAGTGATACCTCACTGGAAGAACAGACCACAAGCACCATGACTCGATATCCCACTCAGTGACATTATCCTGATAGTGAGCTAACCACTCTTTGCCCTATCCTAATAATGCCAAGTGCCAGGATAGGTAGTCACATTTGTAAATCATCGGTTTGACTCAGCCGGGATTCGAACTAGCGACCTTCCTCACGGGACGCCTGCGCTTGACTGATTCGGCCACTGCTGCCATATTCAAATATACATCACAGCAAGTATACTAGTTATTTTGGTGCTCAGCTGGACAATGATTGCACAGATGCTTTGTATTAAAAAGAAGGAGTAGCTGTGGGAAATACAGTTTATTAAACAAGAGAATACTGTGCCTGGCTGGCAACAAAACCGCCGAATAATAATACAATTTTTTCTCTCGCCCGAACGGGGAATTAGTTCAGTGCGCAGGCCGGATGGCATATCATGAAGGCGCCGGTGTAGTAAGTTCAAAACACTATCCCACAAAAACACTACAGTAGTGTTTTCAACCTAGGTTCAAAACACTATGGTAGTGTTTTCAACCTAGCTGAAGGTAGGTTCAAAACACTACTGTGGCCACACTCAAAACACTATCCTCCAAAACACTACTAAGTTCAAAACACTACCTTTAAGTTCAAAACACTACAGGGCAGTATGTACTAAGGTGGGGCAGTAGGGGTTGTTTTTAGTGGTTATTGTTTTACATTCTAGCAACATGGAAGGTCATATCGGGATGGGTACTCACTATCCTATTAATGCCAAACGCCATGCTAGGAAAGCGACAAGTATCAATTTGTGGTGCATACACCGCAGCATCATCAGCGTATACTAAAATGTGGTGCACACGCTGCAGCACTATCAGCGTAACACGTGGTGCACACACCGCAGCACCATCAGCGTAATATGCGGTGCACATGCCGCAGCTCTATCAGTGTATACTAATATGTGCTTCAAACGCCGCAGCAGGGTCAGCTTGTTGTGATAGTGTTTTGAACTTGGGTAGTGTTTTGAACGTATGTAGGGGTAGTGTTTTGAACTTAACAGTAGTGTTTTCAACCTAAGTTCAAAACACTACCCTAGTGTTTTGAACGTAGGTTCAAAACACTACCGTAGTGTTTTGAACGGCGTAGTGTTTTGAACGTCCTACACCGGGCCGGCATGGCGCCATGGTTATATAGCTGATTTTGTCGCCGACTAGCGAGTAGCGGGCGCATAATACTGAATCAAACCGGGCCGGCGATGGTGGCGCCGACTAGCGTAAATGCCTGAACCATAGGCGATAGCCGGACGCGTTCGCAAATTCCCTTATTTAATTAACCCGAGGAGGGAAGCGCCCCGCGGGTGCATACACTGGTATACACAAGTATATACTATCTATATTGTCATACTTTCTTATAAGCTACACATTATATATCTTCTGTTAATTATATTAAACATATATATTATATATATATACATATATATATATATATATATATAAGAACTTAAGGCAATATAAATAACAGAAGGTTGATTTATTGCATTCTCTCCCTGACTCTTCACCAAATATATCGGGTGGCGCTATTAATATTATCCTACCGACCACCACTGGCAATCACTGCGGGAAATTTGCTTTATTTTGCGAGAAGATATTAATCCCTTTTCAGAGATAACTCATTTCAAATCCACTGCCGTTTCTTACCTGCAACCACTGTATATACAGTAAAACATCTCTAACCGACCGCCTCCACAGATCGACCACTCCCCTATATCGATCACTTTATTTGGGTCCTAACAATACCATTGTAACTATATTCTAACTCCCTAAACAGACCACCTCCCTAAATTGACCACTTAAAGTCGGTCCCAAGGTAGGTTGATTTAAAGAGGTTTTACTCTATATATAGACCAGGCCGCCAGCACCATGACCTGATATCTCACTCAGTAACATTATCCTGACACAGAGCCAACCAGTCCTTGTCCTATCCTAATATGCTAATCCCACGATCTACCAAAAGGGAGACGGACACTCAACTCATTCGGCCATCATGTCTGGAATATATAATCACCTGAACTCTTCATATATATTTATATTATTGTATATATATATAATATATATATATAATATATATATATGAGTCAGGATCACGAAAAGAGGCCAATTGGGGGAAGTTGTCGGTGTTGATCATTGGATGTCGGTGTCGAACAGTATAATTATAGTTTAGCATTGACAGAGGTATTGGAAAGTCCTTAAATTTATCCTGAATGTAAAGGTAGAGAAAACACAACAACCTTATTTGTTTCTAGGATAATTTAATATAAAACAAAGAAATCCACTACACTTTAAGAATTGCAACGTCGACATCTGTTAAAGTTGTCTGCATCGAGCATTGGATGTTGGCGTCGATCGGCATACTTATAGTTATAGTTTAGCATTGACAGAGGTGTTGCAAAGTCCTTAAATTTATCCTGAATGTAAATACAACAACCTCATTTGTTTCTAGGATAATTTAATATAAAACAAAGAAATGCACTACACTTTAAAAATTGCGACGCCGACATCTTAAATAAACCACCAATTGGCCCATTTTCGTGAGGCTGACTCATATACATATATATATATATATATATACATATATATATATAGTATAGCTATACAAATCTTACCTGGGTACAGATGATGGATAACTGTTGTTTTCCCGAGGTACAAGCCTCGGCTAGTCGTGGGCTAGGGAGAAGGAAGCACATCCGGGTCCAGCAATCTTTACCTACTTATTCAGGATAAAAAATACTTTAAACTTCAATGGATACTTCAATATTTTCGTCTTGGCAGAATCAAACATGCTAGTCATGGCAGGGTTGGGTGGGAGGGCCCTATCCCACGACTAGCCGAGGCTTGTACCTCGGGAAAACAACAGTTATCCATCATCTGTATCCAGGTAAAATTCGTATAACTATACTATTTTACCTCGGTACTAAGCCTCAGGCTACTCGTAGCCGAGGGAGACTTTACATAACTAATTTTTTATCCTTAATCCATTTAAATTCAGTATACCATCGTATTAAACAGTATTTATATTAAACAGATATACTTTCCAAAAAATCTCACCTGTCACATTAACTGGTGAGTAAGCGTGTTGCTAGGCCACTTGACTTCTCTAGTCGTTTGTTGTAATTTTTGTTTCCAAACGATCTAGCTGTCTTCCAGCCTGCATGCTCTAGGATTCTCTTAACCGAAATCCCTAGCTACCGTGCCTTCTAAACGTTAGCTCCTCTTGTCGAATGGGGAGCGTATCGTCCAGTATCGACACCTGCTTCCTTAATCACTTTAACGGTCCATCTAGCGAGTGTGTCTGCCAAGATCGCCTTGTGTGGTCTAATAAAGCTCACCAAAAGCGGTCTAGAATTACATATATGCCAAGAAAATCCAAAAAAACTAACATAGGCTACTAACCATACCAACCAATTATCTATCTGCTACTGAAATGCAGGCAATAAATACCTTATCAGCAGCTACTGTGTGGTAAGATAACACCAACACTACAACTGGCTAGCATTGAAAACAAGCCTGGGTACCCGGGCTTATATGCTATGGACGGGCTTATATGCTAAATACAGCCTCAATAACAAATTTTTTTTTTTTAAAGAAGAAATTCTTTTGCCCTGGATATATAAGCCCGTATGGCTGACACTACACAAAGATGTCGATCCTCCGGGAAGCTATTCACATGTACCGTGGACCGTGGGTCCCCTGTGCGGTTTGATTTGAATAACTGATCTAAATCAAACGTCGCCTCCTTTCGATCAATCTCCAGTCCGTCTAGGGAAAACACCTCAATTGTTTGTCCCCTATGTCCTGTGACTAGAAATAATAAAACTGCTAACTTACATCCCATCTCTTAATATCGAAATGACAATTACTCAACCAAGACTTGAACAGCTTAAAGACTATCGATACATCCCAAAATCTATTATATTTTGGCCTAGGTGGATTTCTTTCGTAAACCGACCTTAAGAACCAGTGAATCACCTGGTGTTTACCAATCATTTGTCTATCTACTCTTGGTAGGATAATAGACAATGCACATCTGGCTGCATTAATTGCACCAACCCCTAACCCTCCATCCTCTAGCATTCGTAAAAATCTTACTACTTGAGCTATTGTAGGCCTCAAGGGCTTAACTTGAATAAGCAAGCAATGAAGTCCCCACTTCCTTAAATAACTAGTATATAATTTTACTGTTCCTTTCCTCCAGGCATGCGTGACGAGCCTTCGCTGAGTAATCTTGTCTAGAACAATTGTTCTAAATGTTTATTCAAAAAAGGAATGCCAGGAGGCATGTCGTTGACACGTCTCCGTGGGTTGTTAGCGGCCCTTGATGTCGTAGGTTTGTCCGTGCTCTTGGAAATCTGAGACTGTCTCTCGCTCCCAATGCCACTGCCGCCAGCCATGGCTGTGTGTCCCATTCGGGCACGATTAGGATTGCATATGTGTGATCCATTCTTATCTTCCTGGCCACTCTGCTGATAATACTGAATGGTGGGAATATATAATAGAATTTGTTATTCCAATCCAAGGAAAAACGCATCCACTTGCCAAGCATTTGGCTCTGGGTGCCATGATACTTATCTAGCTATCTTGTACTTGTTTCATGATGCAAACAAATCCACCTGTGGTGTGCCCCACTAATGCAAATTTGTTTAAATATGTTGTCACTCAATAACCGTTCCAAGTGATCATGAAAAAGGTGGCTTTTCTTGTCTGCGAAGGTGTTCTGACTCCCTGGTATATTCGCCACTGTTAGCCATATATCATGCTGCTGAGCCCAATTCCAGAATAATTTTGCTACTTTGTTGCAAGATTTGGACCTAGTCCCTCCCCTGTTACGAATGTAAGCCATCACTGTAGTGTTATCTGTCAACACTCTAACATGAAACTTGGGGATACGCACTAAGCTACATAACCCTAAATAAACTGTTCTACCACTTAATATGATCTGAAATTTCATCATCTAAAGTTGCCTGACGATCTCTACGAGCACCCCATCCGTCTAATGACACATCTGTCGTAACAATAGTGTTGGGTTCACCCATTTTAATGGCATTGGGAAGAGACTCAATGTTGGCATACCACCATTGAATATCGTCTAAGGCTTTTGTTGAAAAAATCATCTTTCTGTCAAAACTGCCTTTTGTATGTGCTAATGCCCAATTCTTGTCTATTTCTAGCGACTTAATATGAGCATTCCCATATAGGATAGCTGGGGCATAGGCTATCATTATTCCTATTAATACCGCGACCTGCCTAATCTTAGGCCTCGTTAACTGCAGCAAATGGTCTGCTGTGGTGAAAAACTTTTCTAGTTTTTGTTGTGTTATTGAAACGGTCATATCTTCTGTGATTAACAGGAAAACCAAACATTTAAAACTTTGGTTCGAGTAAAAACTGATTTCTTGTCAGGAATGTAAAATCCCAATTTAGTGAACTTTTCACACAAATCATCAACTGCCTTTGACAGTCTGCCTTTGATTTTGCCATAATGAATGAATCGTCAATATATGGCAACATAATATGTCCCTTTCTAGCCATTAATGAAAAAATGTTTCAACAGCTTAGTAAATAAGCGAGGGGCACAACCTAAGCCATTAGGCATACAGGTGAACCCATAGAGTAGATCATTCCCAACAAAACGGAGGAATTTCCTATCTGATTTGTGAATAGGTAGCGTAAAATATGCATCTTTCAGATCCACACTCCATTATTCCTCTCTGACACAATTCCAACAACTTTTTATCTAATGCCCCTCTCTCATTTTCATCAAACATGATATCGAAAAGGAATTGTTTCCTGTAAAGGGTGTTGCGGAAAGAGAATATTCCTTGCACTATACTCAGAATAGTCAAATTATCCGTAATTTGCCACTCATCTAAACAATTGGTTATATTTCCTGCCTGGAAAATGCTTACAGGTGTTTCCGTGGCCACCAGAGTTTGCATTGCAACCTCTATTTGTTCCCTGGGTGGGGGAACAGCTTCTGGGGAGTAAACTCCCTCCTGAAGGGGCTGGACGGCAAATCCCGATCCCGACCAACCGCCTCTGCGGGTGCGACGGTTTCAAAAGTCCTGTGGCCCTCTCCTGAACCATGCATTGTTGATGTCACTTGCCACCTCTTTACCGGCATCGGTACATACCGCCTTAAAGACGTATTCGAAACGTCTGTACGAGAGGAAATTGCTGGCAGCTGTCAGCATGGCAATCCTCCCGTCGATACGTCGGGCCAATGATGAGAACTTATTCTCGGCCTGCATACGCTTTGCAACAGGCGCCATTGCCGTCAAGGCTCCCATTCCGAGTCGTGTGACTCAGGGATTGCCCTCCTTGTTCTCTTCTGAGATCTAGCCGGGAGCATCTGCTCCAGCTTCATGAGCGGCTCCTCCAGCCCAGCAGCGCGGGCGTCTGGCCCGCTTTCCTCCCCTGACACCGGGTGTACCGGGGAGGCTTGAACTGTCACCACCGGTGACGAGTCCTGATCATCAGATATGGGAGCCTCAGGCTTGCTGTGCTTCGTAGCCATACTAAGCCTCAGGTCAGATCAGAAACCTGTAACAATCAGATGAAAGTTAGAGTGTGCTCAACCAAATGTCACAACAGGTTAAGAAACCCCAATTTGTGCATTCACTGGTGTTGGAGAAAGTATTTACACCGTTCCAACACAGGCGTGAGAACATTTTTCTCGTGTGAGTGTCGTAGGGTTATGGTTCAAAACACAAAACCAAATGAGGGGTAGGGACCAGTGTATCGGTAGCCTCCCACTCTCCATCCCGTACACTTCTCTCACCTGGGGCTAATTATGCCAACAAGTTGGAGAAAATGCTATGAAATTTGGAGGTACGCCTTAGTAACACAATGTAGGGAATCTTCTTAGACACCCAGGAACAAGTCCCAACGAGGTGTGGCTCCAACCATACCTCTCTCCGTTCGGCAACGGGCGGCAATTTACTGGTGTTGGAGAACGTATTTACACTGTTCCAACACAGGTGTGTAAGCTAATGTGTAATGTCGTAGGTGAATGGTATGGAAAGTAAAAACCAAACGAGGGGTAGGGACCAGTGTATCGGTAGCCTCCCACACTCTCTGTTTCATACACTTCTCCCCCCTGCGGCTACTGCGCCACCAAGTTGGAGAAAATGCTACGAAACTCAGAGGTACGCCTAAAAAAGGTGGGGAGTCCATAAAAGAAACCCAGGATTAATTTCCAACGAGAGTCCATAAAAGAAACCGAGAAAAAATCCTAACGAGATGTGGCTCCAGACAACATCGCTCTCCGTTCGGCAATGTGTGGCTTGTAGAACCAAGAAAAAACTTGGCGCTTTGTTTGGCGGCATTTTAAAGACATGTAAACAAATAAAAGTTTGAACCTTAATTGTGGGGAAATGTACTCCCATAGAACAATACATTGCTTAACTTCGGTAACATTACCCACGGTGATATTAATAAATGAACTCAACACCGAAACCTTTCGAAAACCCCTTACGGGCCTCGCTTCATAGCCGACCGTCAACAGCGAACTAGGTCAATGTACTCCCATAGAACAACACATTGCTTAACTTCGGTAACATTACCCACGGTGATATTAATAAATGGACTCGACACCGAAACCTTTCGAAAACCCCTTACGGGCCTCGCCCCGTAGCTGACCGTCAACAGCGAAGTAGGTCACCATGCTAGTATGTCTCTCTTCTGTACACTGCGTGAGCGTAGCATCACCCCTTCGAGTGACCTCAAAGCCTTAACGAAGACCGAAATATGGTTAAAAAAAAAAAAAACTTGTGTACTCTTGGGTTCTAAATATTATTAAATTTCAATGACTGACGAGGCCCTTGCGGCTTTACTCCGAATACCCCTTACGGGCCTCGCTCCGGCGCCGACCGTCAACAACGAAGCTAATTATCGCTCAGTCAATCACCTTTATATCATTAAAACGACCAAAATAACGGTAACTACACAAGAATAAATATCCTCCTGTATTCTTGGGTCATAAAAGCTCATTAATATGATACCAAAAGTGTCATTATCCCAGTAATAAAACGAAATGTAAGCAAAAACTAACCTTGAACCACACAGCGTGTGTCGCTGTGCTTGGATTTATGCTAATTGCCCGAGTCGGATGTGCTTCCTTCTCCCTCGGCAACTAGTAGCCTGAGGCTTAGTACCGAGGTAAAATATATATAGATTAGTTAGACGAATCTTACCTGGGTATAGATGATGGATAACTGTTGTTTTACCGAGGTATAAGCCTCGGATAGACGTGGGCTAGTGAGAGGGAAGCACATCCGGTCCAGCAATCTTTACCTACTTATTCAGGATAAATGAGCTAATAAACAATCTAAAAATAATACTAATAATAAATGACAATGGTTTTAAAACTGTGAAGTTTACCTGTTAAAAGGAAACTAATAGACGTGGAAGGGTGAGGTGGGTGGGCCCTAGCCCACGTCTATCCGAGGCTTATACCTCGGTAAAACAACAGTTATCCATCATCTATACCCAGGTAAGATTCGTCTAACTAATCTATTTTACCTCGGTATACAGCCTCAGGCTAGCCTCAGGCTAGGGAGAGGTTTACGTAATCTCATTTATCCTGTATCTCATGTTACACATCAATAACAATTGTTAACATAAATTATCATCAAGCGGCAAAATAATTTTTGGCGAAAACAAAGTGTATTCTCACCTCTTGCCGATCTAGTCTTTGAGCAGCTGTCGGGCCAGTGTACTCGACTTCTCCAATCGTTTGTTATAGTGTGTTGCAAACGATCGTGCTGTTTTCCATCCTGCGTGGGCTAGGATCCGCTTGACGGAAATGCCCAGCAGTCGCGCTTTAGAAACCATAGCACCTCTTGTTGACCCTATTCTAGCAACGGTCATTTATAAAATGAACCAACTGACAACAGATGGGTATGATATCCACCTGTGCTGGGTGCCTGGCCATGCTGGCATACAAGGAAACGAACGAGCTGATCGGGCTGCGAAGAAGGCCCTGAACTGTGATCTTGAACCGTGTCTGATCCCTCACTCTGATCTGAAACCACTAATAGCCACCCACATAAAATCCAAATGGCAACATGAGTGGGATGAAAACATCAATAAACTTAAAGAAATTGAACCATCTGTGGGAAAGCCACCACAGACTCATGCGGGAGGTCGGCGGGACCAAGTGGTCCTTAGTCGCTGCCGTGTTGGCCACTCGTGGCTTACACATGCTTTTCTGCTCAAGGGGGAACCTCCCCCTGAATGTATTGGGTGTCAGTCCCCACTGACACTCAAACACATTTTACTAAGTTGCGTTGATTTTTGGCCCTGCGCCAACGGTTCTACACTGCAGGCAGTATGCATGACCTTTTTACTAAGGTAAAACAGGAAAACATTTTAGCCTTTTTGAGGGCAGCTGGACTGTACCACCTTATATAGTTTACTAAATGGATTCTATTAATTATTAATGAAACTTTTCTTTTTCTATGGGAATTTGTTTCCCTTGACCACAGATATATGATTGTGAGCTTTCTAATTTAATTAGTGTCTATTGGCACATAATTGATTGTCTGCTTTTACATGTAAAAGCGATGGTTTGAACAAAAAACAAACATTTCTCGCCGTGAATATGGCCTATGCTGCCGACACGGCGTAAAGCAACCACCAATCAATCAATCAATCAACCTCTTGTTGAGTGTGAGGCATATTTGTCCGTATCTATGCCTGCCAATTTTAACATAGTAATTGTCCATCGAGCAAGCGTATCTCGCGAAATGCCCTTGTGTGGCTTAATAAAGCTAACTAATAACTGTCTTGAAGCTCTCAAGTCCTTGGTCTTGGATATATAAGCCCTAATGGCTGACACTACACAAAGTTTTGGGTTTTCGTTGAAACTACTAACACTAATTGTAGACAATGGGTCTCCTAGTCGATTAGATTTCAACAGTTGTGACAAATCAAACGTGGCCTCTTTCTTGTCAATTTCTAGGCCATCTAGTGATAGGGCTACAATAGTCTGTCCCCTGTGCCCCGTTACTAATAACAAAAGCACCACTACTTTAAACCCTAGCTGTTTGAGATCTAGCAGCCTATTATGAGGCCATTGTTTAAACAAATCAAACACAACTGATACATCCCAAAACCGACTGTATCTCGGTTTGGGGGGATTCCTTTGATAAATCGATCTCACAATCCAATGAATAACATGGTGTTTCCCAATCGTATCATTATTTATCCGAGGAAGGATAACGGATAAAGCACACCAAGCAGCATTAATAGCTCCAAACCCTAACCCTTCGTCTTCTAACGTGCGGAGAAATCTACCAACTTGTGAAATGGTGGGATTCATGGGTTTGACTTTCTTAATTAAACAATGAACGCCCCACTTTTTTAAATATGTAGTATACATTTTAACAGTACTTTTACGCCAAGCATCTGCGACAATTCTTTGTTGCGTAATTTTGTCTAAACCAAATTGCTCTAGATATTTATTCAAAAAAGGAATGCCAGTAGTGGTGTCGTAGACACGTCCCCTCGTTGTTTTAGGGGGCCTTGGTGTGTCAGATTGCCTGGTGATCTTCGGAATTGGAGGCAATCTGTGGCGGCTGCCACTATGCCCGGAAGCCAGTTGGGAACGATTAATATTGCGTGTGCTTTGTCCATCTTTATCTTTCGGGTTACTCGGCTGATCAAACTGAATGGAGGGAAAATATAATAAAATGTATTCCCCCATGTTAGAGAAAAAGCATCTACTTGCCAGGCATCTGGCTCTGGATGCCAAGACACATATTTGTCAATTTTACAATTATTACATGATGCAAATAAGTCAACTTCAGGTTGTCCCCACTTCTGACATACTGTGGTGAAAATGTCTGGGTTAAGGGACCATTCTAAATGGTCATAAAAGTTTCTGCTTTTATGATCCGCTAAGGTATTTTGTGCGCCAGGAATATATGCCACAGTTAACCAAACATCATTCATTTGGGCCCAATCCCAAATTTTTCTTGCCATTTCATTGCATGGTCTGAACTTTGTCCCCCCCATGTTTCGTACATATGCCATTGCAGTTGTATTGTCCGTCAAAATACGAACGTGCCTACGTGGCACCTTCACCAGGCTAGCAAGGCCTAAATATATAGCTCGTAGTTCTAATACATTAATATGGTCTGAACTTTCTTCCTGCAACCAGCGTCCGCCTGTTGCCAACGAATCACAATGTGCCCCCCCAACCTTCCAAAGAGGCATCTGTAGTAACAACTGTGTTGGGTTCATTCATACGTATAGGGTTCGGAGAATTTTGAATGTTATCGAACCACCAATTGATGTCATTCATTCCATCTTCTGAAATAAGCATTTTCCTTTCAAAATTCCCCTTCGTGCGAGCCAACCCCAAATTCTTATCTATCTCCAAAGATTTTATGTGGGCTTTACCATATAAAATAGCAGGGGCATATGCTATCAGAATGCCGACTAGCACCGCAACCTGCCTTATCTTTGGCCTACTTAAGGCGACTAAATGGGTCGCCGTATCGTGAAACTTAGTAAGGTTGTTATCAGGTAGTGAAACAGTCATAAGCTGTGTATTAATAATAAAACCTAAACATTTAAGTTCAGTAGTGGGGACAAAAACCGACTTCTTATGATTTAAATAAAATCCTAGTTTTGTCAAAAGGGAACATAGGTCATTAACAGCGTGTTGACAGTCATCAAACGATTGTGATACAATGAAAGAATCGTCAATATAAGGGAACATAATATGACCCTTCTTTGCCATAACCGAGAAAACCGGCTTTAGTAATTTTGTAAACAGGTGTGGAGCACACGCTAAGCCATTTGGCATACATGTAAATTGGAATAGTGTATCATTCCAAATAAATCTTAAGAATTTCCGGTGTTTTTCGAAAATCGGAACAGTATAATATGCATCTTGCAAATCTACACTGGCCATCCAAGCGTCCGGTGTCACCAAATCTCTGGCAGTGTCAAGGGAAAACATTTTAAAATGTTGATATTCTACGAGTTCATTTAATTTGGTTAAATCTAAAATCATTGGGATATCTCCATTAGGCTTAGGCCTGGAAAAAATATTAGAGATAAATTCCCCTGGAGTGTGAGTCACCTCCTCAATAATGCCTTTAGCGTGAAAAAGTGTAACTTGTTCAGATAACGCTTGTTTTTCGACAACATTAAATCTATACGGGAAGGGTACTCGTTGTTGCACTGGGATTTCAATAAATGGAATTTTAACACCCGTTACTATGTCTAAAATGTTTACATCACTAGTAATTTCGCACCAAGAAGAGACACAGTTAAATATGTTTCCAGCACAAAAATCTCTTACATCTGTTTGTGTAGATTCAGCGAGCATCTCTGTTAGCGTTGTTTGTGTAGCAATATTTATTTGCTGCCTGGGTGTGGGAAGGGTTGTTTCGGGGCAAACTCCTTCCGGAACGGGCGGTTGCCGTCGTTCCATCCTTGCCTGTCTCCCCGACCCCTGCCTCGTGGCTGATAGCCGTAGGAGGGGCCGGATCTGCCAGCTCTGCCTCCTCGCCGGGGACGAAAATCCCCTTGTGGTCGACGATACCGGGAGGTGTCTGTCTTCCTGATTTGTTCGAGGTTGCGGCCACTTTTCGTCTCCGCCTCGACTTCTTTGAAGAGGTAGGGGAGTTGACCACCAAACATCTTCCCTTTATCCAAGGGTTTACCCTTAATGGGCTTGGGCGGCAAAAAGAGAGTGTACTCTTTGCCGTCGTTGTCCATGACCTTCTTTGATCTGGCTACTTCCTTTCCGGCTTGCGTGGTCACTGCCTTGAAGACATTTTCATATCTGCGGTAGCTCAGAAAGTTACTGGCAGCTGTGAGGAGAGCCATGCCCTTATCCATGCCTATGGCCAGTGACGAGAATTTATTCTCGGTTTGCATTCGGTTAGCTATTGGGACAACCGTAGCGAGGACCCCTAATACCGCTTTATGGACTGTAAACAGTGCCGCCTCAAACCGCTTTTTCTCTTCGTTCCAGTGAATCCCTGCGTCCATTTCTTTAATTACACTGTCCGGGATCCCTTTAATCCCGGAAATCTGTTCGGTGATTTTGTTAATCACTTCCGCCGGCTTGAAGGTGTTGAAATGCCCTTTGATCGTTTCACGCATCATGGTAGTCGTTTTCACTTTCTTTGCCTTCTGGAGAGGGCACCTCTTACATATCTTACCGCCAATTTTGGCATAGATGCCAGCTCGTTCAGTGTCAGAGTCCGACTCAGTCGATGACGAGTCGGACGAAGAGTCCGAAGATGAATCTTTCTTCTTCTTTTTGCTCTTCTTTTTAGGCTTCTTGACCTTCTTGCCCTTAGTGGCTTTGGTGAAATCATCACCGGATGAACTAACTGGGCGCTTGCGCTTCCTTATCTTAGGGCGCGGGGCCTCAATGGCCGAGTCCTTCTCCTCTAAATCTGAGACATCCTGCCAGTCCGAATCGATTGGCGGGAACTGGTGGACTGTGTCCTTACTGTGGAGTTCTCTCATTTTCTGCTCCACCAGCCTATTGACCTGTTGTGTAAGGTCTCCCGGGAAAACGACACCCTCGTCACTCTCTCTATCTGAGAGCAAGTCGGCCCCCGGCTGTGGTGATGGGGGAGCTGTCCGATCTGGTGACGTATCGTAGCCGGCAGGCACGCGTCCCTCCGCAGCAGCGGGCGGCGGTTTGTTTCGCTTTGTAGCCATCGGTAGTCTGTAACCAAAAGAGGAAACTTATTAACCGGAATCGACTCAACTGAACACCGAAGTGACGCCAGGTATACCTGGGTTGAGGATCTTATTGGTAATGAGTAACGTATTTACACCGTTCTCAATACAGGCGTGATAAGCTAATTTTATCGTAGGTTTTGGGTATCGAAACCAACCATACGTGGGGTAGGCTTCTAGAACCTCCCATCTCTCTGTCGCGTACACTTCTCCCACCCGCGGCTTCAGTGCCAGCAAGTGAGAGAAAATGCTACGAAACTCGGAGAAACGCCTTATCAAAAGGGGAATCTGTAAAAGAAACCCAGGATCATCCCCAACAACACCCTCTATTAGGGTCCGAAGGAATCTCCACAGGAGATGTGACCGTGCCAACATCTCTACCCGTTCAAAGCGGGTTGATCCAACCATGGTAGCAAGACAAAGGAATCCTTTGTTCTATCCGATTCAACATTTATAATGCTAATCTTGTCCAAACTGGAAATACGAAAGTTCTGAACTTTCCAATCTAGATGCTATATTGCATCATAAACAAGCTCAACCAAAATAATCATAATTACTTACAGTTCTTAGCTTGTTGTAGATAAATCCAACTGGAGCAACTCACGAGCGTCCTCCGGTCGTGAGTTTATTTATGCTAATTGCTGGACCGGATGTGCTTCCCTCTCCCTAGCCTGAGGCTAGCCTGAGGCTGTATACCGAGGTAAAATACATATATATATATATAAACAAAGGCGTGTTGCCGTACCTTAAGGGTGAGCAGGTACTCGTTGTCCCTGAGCATCTTGATGAGGGCCAGGAAGCCCTCGGCACCGATCCGGTTGCACGTCAGGTCCAGCACCCGGATCGTGCTCATCTTCATCGTCTCTCCGAGCTCCTTAGCACCCGCGTCGCTGAACCCATTCCATGACAAGTCAAGTTTCTGCAACCCCACTGTTTCCTAAGCATGGCACAGAGGCAAGATCCTCAATCAATCAATCAGATGCGCAAAGAAAGATTATGCGGTGAAAAGGTTGTACTATGAATGAGTTAGTAGCGATGTGACCATTAATTGTGTGAGTTTACCTTGACTGCCATTGCTACCTATGTAGCTGTGTGTGTAAATAGTACGTTAAACTGTAGGTGGCACTATGAATGGGTTAGTAGTGGTGTGACCATTAATTGTGTGAGTTTACCTTGACTGCCATTGCCACCTCTATAGGTGTGTGTAAATAGTACGTAAAGTTGTAGGTGGCACTATGAATGGGTCAGTAGTGGTGTGACCATTAATTGTGTGAATTTACCTTGACTGCCATTGCCACCTCTATATAGCTGTGTGTGTAAATAGTATGTAAAGTTGTAGGTGGTGCTATTAATGCGTTAGTAGTGGTGTGAGCATTAATTGTGTGAGTTTACCTTGACTGCCATTGCCACCTCTATATAGCTGTGTGTGTAAATAGTATGTAAAGTTGTAGGTGGTGCTATTAATGCGTTAGTAGTGGTGTGAGCATTAATTGTGTGAGTTTACCTTGACTGCCATTGCCACCTCTATATAGCTGTGTGTGTAAATAGTATGTAAAGTTGTAGGTGGTGCTATTAATGCGTTAGTAGTGGTGTGAGCATTAATTGTGTGAGTTTACCTTGACTGCCATTGCCACCTCTATAGGTGTGTGTGTGTAAATAGTATGTAATGTTGTAGGTGGGTTAGTAGTGGTGTGACCATTGCTTGAGGGCTGGTTTGTAACCTTACGATGGTTACTGGTTGCAGAACTGCAACATTTATAGAGAGGCTCTGATAAGTCGGCCCAATCTTTGGTTGAAGATTAATCTTCAGTAGGGACGGTTGTAGAAGCTGGGGACATCTTTACAACATTGTAACGGCGAAGCGTTGAGGTGGCCCCGAATCTCTTCGGTCCGGCGGTAGTTGAGCACTTGTATCCAGACGACAGCAGCAAGGGTTTCGAGGAAGGGCGGGTAAAGATGAGTGCAGTGGTGGTACCAGCACCAAGAACAAAGCGAGAGAAAACGTAAAGGTACAGGGCCCACCCAAGCACACAACTCCCCTGGTCAGGGTGAAGAGTATGCCTGGGAGAAAAAAAAAAGGGTAGAGTCTAGGAAAGAGAAATGAGGAGAGTTGAGTCAAAGGACCATGTCTATTTGCTCTATGGTGACCAGCCGGCGAGCCAAAGACACGGACAAAGTAAGGGTAGAAAGTGAAATGCCGGCGGGCTCCCTCTCCTGGAATTCTTTTCAGACATATCAAGGAGGAACAAGGCCAGCGGAGAGGAGATGGAGAGAGGTGTGGACGAAGTGTGGTCCGGATAGCAAGTGGGACTGACGGTGTGACCATTAATTGTGTGAGTTTACCTTGACTGCCATTGCCACCTCTATAGGTGTGTGTGTGTGTAAATAGTACGTAAAGTTGTAGGTTGCGCTCTGAATGGGATAGTAGTGGTGCGACCATTAATTGTGTGTTTACCTTGACTGCCATTGCCACCTCTAGGGCACCTTTCAACCGTAAACTATTCCAGCTCAAGTCCAACTCCTGAAGAGTAAGACATTCCACTGCAAATTCAAATAACAGAAACATTATTCCGATACAATATACAGTAAAACATCTCTATACCGACCCCTACACAGATCGACCACTCCCCTATATCGATCGCTTTGTTTGAGTCCCCAAAAATACCACTGTAAGGATCTTCTAACTTTCTAAACCGACTACCTCCCTAAATGGATCACTTAAAGTCGGTCCCATGGGCGGTCGATTTAGAGAGGTTTTACTATATATGTATATGTATGTATTCGAAATGGGTACTATGGAGTATACCATTTTTTACTATGCAGCTGAACAGACAACTCATCTGCAACCATACACATATCATATTTAATTTCCATTTAATACGTACACTAATACAGTTGAGTATATACTTCCTAACGCATCATACAGATATCACCAGCCTACAATCATCTGATCTGAATGACACAAAGATTACACGCACCCAGTAAATATAGACCTGTAGGCACTTTTAAAGAATATTATATAACCATTGCAACCTGGTTAAATCACAACGCGGACAAAGGGCTACTATGCTATAGGCTTTTGATTTCACAGTACAAAGTTTAATGTTAAGTTAGGCGATCAGGTGGTGAGTTCAACTTCAATTGGCAACGATACATTTAACCCTACGAGTTCCTTTCTATCTGTGGGTGAGTGGGCAGGAAATTAAGGAGAACAGCAGACTACTCTCGGAGTGGCGTCTTGGTGAGAAGTGTGTGTTGGCAGCAAACTGACCAGAAGTGACGCTGACGGCAGTTAGGCTAGTTTGGACACAATGCAATATGTGACTCCACTGTCGTAGGTAATCAAACCAGATGTCGCAAGTGTCAGCCATTTGCAGCGCACAAATGATCCATGTTGCCAAAGCAACATGAACAAATAGCAACAATGCTACTATCTTCCTTTTGTGGAATAACACATTTGGTAATATTATATATACACAAGAAATTCAATAATGTCTGATTGGGAAGGGGTGGGGGTGGGGGGCTACAACACACATCAATATAAATGTTTAGTGACTGGGACAGATTCTAACTTACTAACTATCCATCGAGGCTCGACTGCATGCTCTGCGTGTAGTTCCAGATTCGGCCATACAGGAGCCACTAGTCATAGGCTTTGACACTATGTAGCTTTGTATGCCAGCTGTGCATGGTCATTATCGCCTCCAAACCCACTCGGACAATCAATGCCAAACAGTCGCTATGTAGGTATGTCACAATTTTAAACTGTGGAAATTCTGACTACAATAATGCTCTTAATTTGAAGGAAATATATTCAGAAGAGCGATTTAATTCGCCCGGCGTTGAAATACTCACACATTAACCGACGAAGGTGCACCCCGGCTCCATCGCCGAACCCGTTATTACTCAACACCAAGACTTTGATTTCTGGATTTTCCTGATGAAAAACCAACAGTCAGAGACCACATCTTATCGTCGGTTATTCACACAAGGTATCTGTATGGCATACGGTGAAAACAGTCTAGGTGTTTCATCGATATAATAAGCTAAGTGGACACTTCAATATAATTCGCTGGACATATATTTGATGTCTTCTTAACCACAATTACTCTACATTATCTGTCCGAACTAGGACACAATCATTCGCTGTTGTTTTCGTACTTAAACCCCCCCTACACCCCCCCCCCCCCACCTCCCACAAAGACACACATAGACATACACACTAAGCAGCAACAATTCCATAGTTGCTAGCCACTGACCGGTACACTTCTAAACTGAAAGGCTCACCAATATATTATTCAGGGGACTCTTCTACCAACCAGCGATCATTATGGAGGTAGGCCAACATCATAATTGCTACCGCAGTGATACGAAGCATTACTAAGGCAATTATGTCTTAACATTGCATACAGAATAATTTGACATATACAGAATGCATTACACCTTCATAAAGGAATTACACCACCAACACTAAAGGCCTAGTCACACCTCATCGGATTGAGCAACGGGCAGAATTGTCTAGTCCGGTGGTGATAAGTATCAAAATCTATTAAAATGTGTCAAATTGTTGCAATGGCCACCGGACGAATGGACATGAAACAGACATGAAACGGACATGAAACGGATAGCCAATGCACGAAACAAACTCAAACCGGACAAGAACCGTAGACGTCAGTCCGGCGGCATCCGTTCTTAGTTTTGTGCATGTTCAAAACTTGTACGGGCACAAAAGAGACTTTGTTCGGTTTCTGTCCGTTTCCCCCAATCCGGTGAGGTGTGACTGGGGCTTAAAGGGGGTACGTTTTCCATGCCGTATGGCGTGGTCAATTGTTCTTCTCTAACAGTACTCGTCCAATGTTCCCTGGATGTAAAACTCCAACAACCAACCAACCATGTTAAGCCTGCTGGTACAAGAAACACTAACAGAAGTGAAGAAGAATGTAGTCCTGGTCTTCTTAAATTTAAATATTCAATCCCAAATAAACTATTACAAATTTGGATTTTCTAACCAATAATAAACTTAATATTAGGGTAGTCCTCTAAATAGTGAATGTCTTTCCATCATTTAGGTTTGCTTGTTATTTTACACCCTGGCAACATTTAAGGTCATATCAGGAGATTAAGGTTACATGTTTGTTTGTTGTTGTTTTACGTCCTAGCAACATCTAAGGTCATATCAGGGCGGGTACCGACTTGTGACAGTGCGTACTCATGGCGACTTTATAGTGCTGCCCCATTGGAAGACCAGACCGCCAGCACTATAACCTGATATCCCACTGAGTCACATTATCCTGACACTGAGCCAACCAGTCCTTGCACTATCCTAATAATGCTGAGTGCCAGGCTAGGAAGCGACAAGTATAAATTTGTAAGTCATTGGTTTGACTCGACCAGGGTTCGAACCCACGACCCCACGATCTACCAACATGGGAGACGGACGCTCTAACTCATTCGATCATCCCGTCTGGTCGATTAAGGTTTCAAGACTTAGCTATTGCAGATTTGATTTCAAAGTAAACTTGGCTTGCTATGCAGCCTCGTCTCGTCCAATTTGATATCAATCCGTGATGGGTGTGTCCTATAACCCTAACAGTGGAAAGATCTCGTGAAGAATAAGAATGGAAAAAGGGAGTAAACATTATCTCACCTCAAAGGATTTCGCTAAGATGTAGGCATCTGCGTCACAAAAGTTATTACCTGCAATAAACCAGAAGAGAAAGAATTTGTTTTATTATATCACATTATATTGTGAGACACAAAACTGCAAGAGAATGGTTAATACAACCATGGTCTGTACATAAATGTGAAGATATGGAATTCAAGGCCATTTCAAGATTTTCAAGGCTGTTTTTGATAGAAATTCAAGACTATTTTCATTTGAATTTCAGGAAAAAACAACAATGGTGAATGGTGATTTCGGACTAATTTAGACCAGTGGGGACCGTCTAATGGAATTCAAGGCTTTTCAAGACTAATTACCCAAAATAGGTTAAATTCAAGGCTTTTCAAGGCCTTGAAATGGGGAAAATGAAGTTCAAGACTTTTCTTCAAGACTTTCTAGGCCCCGTATGGACCCTGTAAAATACAAAGACTACCAATAGCCGTACAAATAGAAACAATAATGCAAAAAACTAGATGGCAATTGAAATACTGAATACTAAAACAACTAATGTATATTAGATGACGCAATACTCTTCTGATAGTGACATACTAGATAGGACATCTGTGTATAGTGCTCTTATCAAAGGTCAAACATTATCTTCAAGATGAATGCAATATATAAAAGAGTGGCAGTATGACACCATTTCTATGTAGAAACACTGAGGTCGGGCTGACATATCGATTGATTCATTGATTGATTGTTGGAGTTTTACGTCCTGGCAATATCTAAGGTCATATCAGGACGGGACATTTGCCACACACTATCTGAACGTTGGCTCACACACGCCCGAGTCACCACCTGACGAGGGATAAACTTGTTCACTTTAATGACACCCATGTGACTTATCTTGGAACTGTTACCTTGGTGTGAAAAAGATGGCTAGAATCTTAGACTTCTATGAACTCAACCAGAAGTAGATAGATTGAGTTAGGAAATATATATACTCAGTTGAAACCTACACATTATTTTGCTAATTTCTTTGGTTTAAGTAGGGTAACCCTACCATAGCTTGTTATAAAACATGCAGATGCAGAACTGATATAAAATAAGTGATTGTTTTTATCCTGTAGGCTTACACATGTCATGGGGGTGATGAAAATGGGAAATACTGGGCCTAGAGCGGGACTCAAACCCACATCTCTTTGCATTCCAGGCCAGTGTGCTAACCATTACACCACCTAGGCTCCCTGATATCAACACACTCCCCACGCCTACCTGTCTATGTGGTTACTTGCCTGAGAGGTCAGTGCAGACCACTACACTCGTCCCCCTGGAATTGTAAGTCTTGTAATGCTTACAATTACATACATACAGGCAATGCACTAACACATACATACACAGGGTAGGTTCAACAACCATACAGCGCAAAGCTTGTACAGGATCCTGATCACGGCAACCAGTGTCATGGGGGTGATGAAAATGGGAAATACTGCGCCTAGAGCGGGACTCGAACCCGCATCTCTTTGCATTCCAGGCCAGTGTGCTAACCATTACACCACCTAGGCTCCCTGATATCAACACACTCCCCACACCTACCTGTCTATGTGGTTACTTGCCTGAGAGGTCAGTGCAGACCACTACACACATATACAGATGTTGCCTCCCTAATAGTATGTGAAAGAGTAGAATAGGTTGAAGATGAAAATCGATATTGTCAGCTTTCTACTGCTTCTGATTAAAACAATAAGTAAAACTGTTCCTCCACATGTAGTTCCTTGAACACAGTACAATAAACCACCACAGCACCAGATAACAGTGGAGTCCCCAACTACTGCAGTAGGCCTACTTGAGATGAAGACATTGGGACTGCAGTCATACCAGTCTTCAACAAAGAACTCTGCATCCAAACCAATGTTGTCCTGACTTATGCTTATGGCCATGTCACATTATGACGCATCGTGCAAGTGAGTGGCCAATGGGTAAAATTAGTTTTTTACGTTGAGATCCATCAAACTTTGCGGCATAGAGGGCCAAGTTGGACGCATACCTACCATATAGATAGCGTATGGCCAACATATGACCAACGTATGGCTAATGTGCCTCACGGCAAAAATCGCTCGAATTACGCTCACGGTACATTCGCAGAATGCCGGCGAACGTTATATATGTAATTCGATCACCAGAACTACGCCTCATACATTACATAAGTCAAGACACGGTGGAGAAATGCAAAACATATGTTAGACATATGTTAGATGTATGTTATCCGTACGTTGTCAGTACGTTGTCAAATACGCGGACTGTATGTTTCCACTGCATTTCCATCCGACTAACGTAGGTCAACGTATTGAACAATGTTTGTCTAACATATGTCTAATGTATATCGACGTATGCCTAACGTATAGATAAAGTATGTCCGATGTAAAATCCACACGTTATCAAACATCAAAAGTTTTGTGCATGCACAAAACTTTTGCGACCCCTTAACAAACGATGCCGTATATCGACATACATCAGTGTACGCATAGCGAACGTGTAATGTTAGAGTAACGCATATCGACATACACCAACGTATTGGCGCAAAATCAGCTACGTCGGCGCACGTTTGCGCGATGCGTCGTAATGTAACAGGGCTATTAGGCCATATATCTGCTGCCGCCGTACGGTTCTGTGGTCTGCGGACAGGATTTTTACAAACCGTACGGTGTTGCAGTCTGCAGTAGATAAAAGATTGACCCATACTTGCAGTACTCTGCGTAGGGGTGAATCTTTTATCTAGTGTGTGGTGCGCTATTTTTGTCGTACGGGGTCCGTACAGCAATCGGTGCCCATCGTTTTTTCCCGTCGCCGCAACAAGGTTCCTTGTGGCCGTCGCACAATGGCCACCGTACGGTCACCTTGCGATACTATGTGGCGGGGTTGCGGCCTACGGCTTTGCGATTTCTGACTAAAGTTTAATGTCAAGTGAAAAAAATCGATTGAAGTCACCGTACGGTCACCTTGTGATACTATGCGCCGGGGTTGTGGCCTACGGTCTTGCGATTTCTGAAAAAAGTTGAATGCCAAGTTAAACAAATTGCAACCCCTTGCGGCAAGCAAAAAACCATGCCGTACGGCCACCGTATCCAACTATACGGCCGCCGTACAGTTTTCCCGATGCGCCGCAAGCACACCACAAGCGATTTGTGACTTAGCATTAGCAAATGTTCTATTATCAGAGGGATAATCACCTAAAACAAAAACAGTTTTTACATTGAACAATTATGTACATATGACAGGGCTTCACTGACCACATATGACGCTGAAGACATATATCCATACTACAAAGCGGGCTTAAATAGGCTGACAACCTTGACGTTATTAGCAGGGATAAAAGTGACGTCTGGCAAAAAAGCCCGCGGAAATCAGGCCGGGACCATGGTGCCACCTAGCGGGTTCTGACAGAACCAACAGCAAATTTCTGCGAAAACCTTAAATTCCAAGCGATATTTACGTAGCAGCTACCTTGGCGTCGAATCACCAAGTGTAAACTAAACAAATAGCAGTGCTCGCCGGCTACAAGCGGACCTAAGGCTGCTGGTTCCCGGCGCCAAAACACTTTCAAACTCTGTCTGTGTAAACGCACCTCTTAAAACGCCTCATATAAATCGCTTTGTCTAGATCGTTTCACAATTCCCCGTGTAAACACGGCTAAAGACCAATCAGAATAGAAACAAATAAAAATAGTGCACCACCCACGAGATAACAGATTCACCCCTACGCGGAGAATCTTTTATCTAACCACACATATAACTGATTCGGAGAAGGGAAGCCGGAGACCAATGTGGGAGTTGAAAAGTCGGTCCCATATTCGGCCAATTTTTGGAGGTTTTATTGTTCAGTAAAACCTCTCTAACCGACCACCTCCACAGATCGATCACCCCCGTATATCGATCACTTTATTTGGGTCACAAACGATCACCCATACTATATCATTGTAATGATAAAAAATATCCCTAAACCGACCACCTCCCTAAATGGACCATTTAAAGTCAGTCCCATGGTCGGTCGATTTAGAGAGGTTTTACTCCATATCTATTTATATATCGTAGTGTCTGTGCGTACGTGAGCCGTATCCGTAGCCTGGTGGTCTAGGCGTACGTGAGGAAGCGCGTGCATGGCGCGCTTCCGTTTGAAATTTGCCACTTACACGGTTGATGTTGAGCAATGCGGATATGCAGCTATGAAATGTGTTGGTTTCAGCTCTTATTTGAAACATAGTGTAAAATATTCCGATATTCGGCATAGGGGAAATGCAAATGTTCTAGTACTGATCAGTGTATGTGACCAGGTGCATGTATATATATATATATGTATATAAATTGCTCTTAGGTTTAATTAAATACTTCAGATCTTCCTCTTCAATCGCGAATTAATATCTTTTTAATCAACCCAATGAAAGCTTTTAAATTTATTTTGCAAAAATAAATGCGCTTTGACGTCACGCTGACATCAAGATATTAGGCTCACGTATGCGTAGCCACGGCAGCTAAGGATACGTGAGGAACTAAGGCGCATGCGCACACACTGCTGTACGTCTAGACCGGCAGGCTACGAATACGGCTCACGTACGGATAGCCACTGCCTGCTACTCAAATAACCATCCTGATATCACCTTAGATGTTGCCAGGACGTAAAACTCCAACAACCACCATCCTCAAATGACAAGCCATGTAGTTCTCACGAACGAGAGTAACTTGCATGGTAATGTTTTTAATACATCTAAGATCTGCATTCAATAGTACCTGATAACATTAATTTCTGCAATGTCGTATTTTCTCTGACCATCTCAGCTATCAATTTGGCGCCGAATGTTCGAAGATTGTTGTCGGATAAATCCTGGAGAGAAAAAAACACAACATTAAATTGATAGCAGCTTACAATGTCGGCGGCGATGTATACACTTTAAAAATAAGAGAGCCCAAACTGACCTTTCAGCATATATTTGTTATAAGTTAACCCAAGTTTTGAATTTCTGTAATTTTTCTGAGATAAATATATCAGATTGATCATTGTTATCTACTTTGTTTTAGTTTGAAGTAACTTTTATTTTAAATGGTAAAAACCTTTGATATAATTATTTGAAATGCAAACATATAAAATTAGTTTGGCAAGCATGCCCAAACTCTGACACCATAGATTCATGCAGGAACAGGTTCTATTAAATTGAGTCAGTATTCCCTTCTATGCAGAAACACATGTTTAAAGCTGCATAGTCTGATGAAAATATAAAATTTAAAAAATGAAAACCATTATCTAGATTTGATTTAACATTTCTAACTTAGATACTGGCGCACTTATTTGTCACCAGATAGAAGGGAATACGGTGGCAATTTAATAGAACCTGTTACCACAGAAGAATATGGTGTCAGAGCTTTGGCATGATTGCCAATATTAATTTTGCATGGTTGTACTTCAAATATTTCAAAAGTTAGCTCTTTATAATAAAATTTACTTCAAACTAAAGTAAGGCAGGTGATAGCGATCAATCTAATATATTTATCTCAGAAAATGACAGAAACTCAAAACCATCGACTAAACAACTTTAATAAATGCATCAATATCTAAGTTAGACATGTAGAATCAAATCTAGATAATTGCTTTGGTTTTGAAAAAGTGATACTTCATCGGACTATGCAGCTTTAACCTGGTGCTGTGCATGCTCAGGATTTGTTTCCCCGATACTCCAACAAAGCCACCAACCATTCGCGTCGGTACGATCAAATGGGGCAGGATAAATGTTACTTACCAGTTCTGTTATCGTGTCGTTCTCCTCCATCATTTTGGTGATGTACGCCAAGCCTTCCATACTAAGATCGTTGCCTTTCAAGTTTAATGACGTCACTTTGGTGTTAATCTGAATAGAGATTCAGGTATAATGGCCCCATCACACTACGACGTAACACGGTAGCGTAAGCCGACGTAGGTGAAATTTGGCCATTACGTCGAGATACGTTACTCATTTGCTAAGCCTACGTCGAGATACATCGAGTTATGTCGAGATACGGTGACACACGTCAAGGTTTTGGACATATCGAAAACTTTCGACGTAGCTCGATGTAAAGGCCATTACGTTCATTAGAGCTACGTCGGTCTAGGTTGAGCTACGTCGACTTACGGTAGACTGACAGAGAGCCAGGAGGAATGTGCAGCCCGCACGCTTCCAACGTGGTGTTAACGTATCTTGATGTAGGTCTAACGTGTCTCTGATGTGTGTCTAACACTAGTCTAACATAAGTCCAACATGTCTTGATGTATTTGACATAGTTGATGAATGGCTGGCGCGTGCGTAACATAACATATGTAACGCGTGGCTACGTTCTTTGAACATAAGTGAACGTGGTGTGAACATTTTGCCTTGCTCTCCTTACACTAAGCATGCTGGTATGTCGTTAGACTGACGGTGCTCACTCGCAGGCCTGACGTTGACTCACGTTACAAATTATGCAAGAGTCACACGTAGCTACGTTAGGGTGGGCATAATTATGCGAGTCCTACGCTGAGCTGTCGCTAGGGTTTTGCTAGGCTGACGCCATGCGAGCTGGAGGCTCGTTAGCCTTACATGGGGCCTTTTTCTTTTTTTATGTTCTAACTCATTGAGACACGTTAAAACTATGTTGGACCAATGTTTCGCCTACGTCCAGTACATTGCACTGACATCCAATTTGGCACTGAAAGACAAGGGGGCTTCAGGAAACTGCACTCCACATCAAAAACAATAGCTAACCTAACAAATGACATAATGGCATCAATGAACCAAAAACAATTAGTTTGAGTCACCTTCATTGACTTCAGCAAAGCATTTGACACAGTAGACCACAAAATACTACTGGAAAAACTAAAAACCATGGGCATAAAATCCAACACTATGGATTGGATAAGATGCTACCTGAACAACAGGCAACAGAAAACAAAAATAAACAATACACTATCAGACAACCAACCTGTCACATGTGGTGTACCCCAAGGGTCAGTGTTAGGGCCACTACTCTTTATAATCTATATAAACGATCTTGAAAAATGGTTGCAAACTGAATGCCTCCAACTATATGCAGATGACACAGTCATATACGCAAATGGCACCACAGAAGGGGAGGTAATAACTAAACTAAATAAACTCCTACTAAAACTAGATGAGTGGTGTGAGTCCAACAAAATAACCATCAACACAAGCAAATCAAAAACAGTACTCTTCTCGCATAAACAAATGCCAGAAAGAAAATTACACTGTAAGTTAGGAAACCAAACACCAGAAAATGTAGACCATTACAAATACCTAGGCCTTGAGTTGGACAGCCAACTAAACTACAACCTATGTATAAATAAAATTATACAGAAAGTAAACCACAAACTGTGGCTATTTGCAAAGCTAAGAGACTACATGACACAAGAAATGTCAATAAAAATCTTCAAGGGCATGGTGCTCCCCTATTTTGACTATGGAGATGTAAACTACATGGGTGTGAGAAAAGAACTACTAAAAAAACTGCAAACACTGCAGAACAAAGCCCTAAAAATCTGTCTAAGAGTAGACAAGCTGCACCCCACCTATGACATACACAAAAGAACCAAAGTGAAATTACTAGAAAATGGGAGAATAATTCATTTGAAAACATTAGCATATAGCTATAGTCAAAACATTAAACTTCTAACAAAACCACAAAGGGCTACTAGAGCAAATAATGCGCCACTACTAAAGCAGAGTAGTTACCAAGGACTGCGCTGCTCGAGCTCATCTTCCGTCGACAGCGGAAAATCAGCTAGGAGGAACACAACGAAACACAACACAACTACTGACAATAGGAGAGCGGTAGTCAAGTAATGAAAGCAGTCTTTGTCGCATCGCGACCGACAGCATGATGATGATGATGATGACTAAAGCAGACCAGAAGCCAAATAAAAGCTCATGAGAGAAGCACGCTGGAAATGGCTGCCAAGGTGTGGAATGCCCAAATGGTAAAGGAACGACAAATTCCTGACCTAAAAACTTACAAAAAATATCGGTGCAAAATAAGGCTAGGAAACCCCCACTAAGCTGCACTGCAAAGGGGCATGTGATATGTCACGGCCCACCAGCGGGACGCCCAATGGAAGGTAACCATGCCAAAAGTAGCCAGATAACACACCACACAGCTACGTACAAGCCTATGATATGTAAATAGGAGTAGGCTAGTCTAGTAATAAGAGTAGAAAAAATAAATACATATATACCAAGAAAATCCAAAAAAACTAACATAGGCTATTAACCATACCAACCAATTATCTATCTGCTACTGAAATGCAGGCAAACAAATACCTTATCAGCAGCCACTGTGTGGTAAGATAACACCAACACTACAACTGGCCAGCATTGAAAACAAGCCTGGGTACCCGGGCTTATATGCTATGGACAGTATAAATACAGCCTCAATAAAAAAAACAATAAAAAAAAACCCCCAAAAACGCTGAGAATTTTGAAGTATCTCAACGTAAAAAAGTGATATTTACGTTGCTCACTCGCTGGCCTGTTACGTCATAGTGTGACAGGTGTATAAGACAGGGGTCAAGCTAATATCAATTCACCACTAGAGTTGTAAATACTCTTTATCCCTCAAGCTACATATTGAACTATCCACCCATGACAGTAAATAGCACGATATATTAGTCAATGTTATTATTGCATTTGGAAAAAGACATTATTTAGCCAGCCATGATATATATGGTCCACATTCGACACCATATGGGAAATAATATAACTCACTGAATAATGTTTCCTGGTTATATATATATTCATATATAATTATTCCTTCTTAGCTATATATATAAGTAGATTAACAGCATACATACATATAAAATATATGTATATAATATACATATACACAAATATAATACATATATGTATTCTGGTGAATTATATACTTAGATATATTGTTATATATACTTATATATAACTAGGAAGCGTTACTTATATAAATATATGCATATATATACACACACGTATTTATATAAGATTTTAAAGAAAATGCCATGTTAAAACATTATGTAGTATATAATTTAATGGCAGAGGTATATTTCTGGTAGAGGTGCTGATATTGCTCTTTAAGGCGAACTTCCTTTATCGAAGTTAAACGCAGTACTTAAAGCTGCACAGTCTGATGACGGCATCACATTTCAGAGATCAAAACACTTACATCCATTTAATCCTACATATCCAACTTAGCACTTGGTCTACTCATTACACATTCACTGCTGTATATAATAAATACTAAGTCAATTTAATCAAACCTGTCACTGTTGGAAGCCTATCATGTCTAGCATTTTGACACATGCCAACATTTCTTTCGCACATCTTCAATTAAAATATCTCCAAATTAACCATTTTAACGTAAAAGTTACTTTAAACTAAAGCAAAGTAGATTGTAATGAGCAATCGAATAAATAGTTATACAAACATATATCAGAAACTCAAAACCATCGGACAATGCAGCTCAAATTACCTACACTACAAAACGTCAACAAGTAAAATAGTTATAATATCATTTGCACCACTCTCACTACTAGTGCTACAACTCGCAAGCGTCGAATTTGTACGTACAATCATCGGTATTGACAAAGCCTTCGCCCCCTTGGGCCCCACCCCATAATGCTTCATGTCTATCTGTGTAGCATAGGCCAACTTCCGGTGGAAGGAGGAGGCCCGGATTGCACCGAAGTAGGTGCATGCGCGGTGGTAGGCGGACTGCCCAGTCTCGTCGAATGGCACTTTGTCCTCTGTATATTATATGAAATAGGAAGACATTCCATAAGATTAAGAGGTGAGACAACAGACAATTAGTTTGACGAGTTATAAATTTATACATCCTGGCTGGATACAACAGACCAGTGCCGCCGGATTTACCTACATGCTAGGCAGGCTGAAGTCTAGGGCCTCACAATTTAGGGGGCATCTGGACAAGGTGTAACATATTTTGGATGCTGTCATCGGCCTTTGGGATGCACAGTCCCCACCCTTTTTCTTTTTTAACTACTTTTTAGGACCATTAAAATGTTTTTTTTAAGGACCAATAATGAAGAAATTCAAGTCCTTTCTCAATATGCAATATCTTCAGCTTCCAAGTGTGCTGTACTAGTCCTATTGCCCTCCAGGTGGTGAAAACAAATTCAATGTAATCTTTGGATGACAGCCATGGTTGGCACAAAGCTATTGTCTGTCTGCAGTAACGCTGAGAAATTATTTCAAAAGGACACCATATGTCACCTTTCAAAGAACATATGAAATGTCAGGATATCAATTGTTTACAAAATAAAGATTGATTTTAGAAACAAGACAAAGTTTTGAAAACATTGTTTCCAATATATTAGTATCCATACTTTTTAATGACTTATAATACTTTTAGTATACTTGTAGGATCTTTCAGTACTGAAGTTTTGCATTTTCAAAAGTTGCCACCAGTATGAACCATGGGAGGCCCCTCACAAGTGGAATAGCTTAGGGCCAATCTTCATCAAAATGTTATCGCCTATGTTAATGCCCATACTCAACTCGTTCTGGTTTGGGTTTTATCTGCTAGCAATATCTAAGGTCATGATGTAAGAATAGGATTCAAACCAACCAATAATCGGTTAATATCAGAAATGGCGGAACTCCGTGAAATCGCAGAGATCTTTCATAACTGCACTTGCCTCTAGTATATCTACTCATAAATTCACACGTGGCCCCCCCTGTGATTCCCGCAACACTCATGGATGAAGTATTCTACAGGAAGTACATCCCATGGCCTATTAGCTGTAGATGAACCAACCTCATTGCCACCAGTTTTTGACACAGGGTGCTTTTTCCATGAAGGGGGGGGGGCGTCTTGCCCCGCGCTACTCTATTTGATAACCTGGTCTTGTCGTTAAATTAAAGCTGCATAGTCCGATGAAGCATCAAATTTTCAAAATCTAAACAATTATCTAGATTTGATTCTACATATCTAACTTAGATACTGATGCACTTATTAAGTATGTGTTGCCAAATAGAAAGGAACACTGAGTCGATTTAATAGAACCTGTTACTGCAGAAGCCTATGGTATCAGAGTTTTGGCGTGCTTGCCAACATTATTTTTTATATGTTTGAATTTCAAATATCTCAAAAGGTAGCCATTTCAATTAAAAGTTACTTCAAAATAAAGTAAGGTAGATTATAATGATCAATCTACTATACTTATCTCAGAAAAATATTAGAAACTCAAAACCATCGGACTATGCAACTTTTTATGTCAAGCAACATGCGTACCCTTGTCGTCCAGTTCGGTTTCCAAGTCGGCGTTTTCCTCGGGTAAGGGTTCGACCTTGTTCTTGGCCGATGGCAAGTTGCCCACCTCCACCGTCTTGGACTTGGTGCGTCTCAGGGTGCGTGGCGTAGAGCGCACCGAGATCGTCTCGTAGTCGTCGTCATCGTCAGCGAACAGGTCAAGTAAGTCATTCTTTGGAAGTCTGTAGCACGAGGAAACGCTGGGATTGAGCGGACTCCCACCCCCCGTCTGGTCGCGGGGTGAGGTGTGGAAGATGGGGTAATCATTAGTATACAGCGTTCAAAAGAAGAGCTTGTCTGCACCAAGTGAGAGTAGGCACGGACAAACAGAATATGTCTTGAGCTTTTCCGTTAGATAAGTGACAAGTTTGGGCTGAAAAACATGTATTTCACCATTGCTCTCAAGCACAGAAGACGTGGAAGCTGACTTGGGAAAAGATCATGACTTTTATTCGGGCGCAGCCCCCCCCCCCCCACGGGTGGCATTACATGTGTCATGGGGGTGATGAAAATGGGAGATACTGTGCCTAGAGCGGGACTCGAACCCACATCTCTTTGCATTCCGGGCCAGTGTGCTAACCATTACACCACCTAGGCTCCCTGATATCAACACACTCCCCACGCCTACCTGTCTATGTGGTTACTTGCCTGAGAGGTCAGTGCAGACCACTACACTCGTCCCCCTGGAATTGTAAGTCTTGTAATGCTTACAATTACATACATACAGGCAATGCACTCACATACATACACAGGGTAGGTTCAACAACCATACAGCGCAAAGCTTGTACAGGATCCTGATCACGGCAACCAGTGTCTGGGGGTGATGAAAATGGGAAATACTGTGCCTAGAGCGGGACTCGAACCCACATCTCTTTGCATTCCGGGCCAGTGTGCTAACCATTACACCACCTAGGCTCCCTGATATCAACACACTCCCCACGCCTACCTGTCTATGTGGTTACTTGCCTGAGAGGTCAGTGCAGACCACTACACATGTAAAGATGATAACATATGAGTATGAGATGAGAGATGCAACATATGGTAATATAGTAATGAGATTAACAGCATTGAAGATATCAAAATGTTAATAGATGTTAACAAGCAAAGGTACATTATAAATAACAAGTTAAATGCAAAATGATAATGTCAATTGCTCGGGTGTCAATTGTTTAGTGTAATTTTATCAGAGTTCATTGTTTTTTTTTAATTTGCTCTTTATTCTTTTGATTGGCTGTGCTAATCAATCGGCAGGTGTGGGTGAGCGCGTGGGTGCAGAAAGGGTTGCAGTAGTGGTGAGTCAGGAGTGCTGCAGACTGACCAACTTTGTGGTGGAGAGATGGTCTCCGGATAGTGTTGTGATTTGATTGGTGAATAAGGGTTGTTTTGTGATTGGCCGTGATCAGGGTGGAAGGCTGGCTGTGTGCCCCCCCCCCCCCCCCCCCATCCCACAATGCAGGTGTCGGGGGAGGGGGAGCCACAGCAGCTTCGCAGTCCCCGTGCCCAGCAATGACGCGAATGAGCGTGACCGCTCATTCCAGACGATTTTGTTTGCTTTCCGTTGTCATGTTCAAATGTAATTTACATCATTTATGACATTTTTGTTGTTGTTTTGATTTATTTGTGTAGTTTTATTCCCATAACGATGGAGGTTAACTGCGATAATAAAGGTAAGTACTGTGGACAAGTGAAAATTCAGACGGACAAGTGAAAATCAAACCAAACTTGTCCTATGGAGAAGTGAAATGTTTTGCTTATTTCTGTGACTGATATATATATATATATATATATAGAGAGAGAGAGAGAGAGAGACAGAGAGACAGAGAGAGAGAGAGAGGGGGAGAGAGAGGGGGCAGAGAGAGACTGGGGCTACAAAGAGAACCTAAGCAAGAAGTAATGGGTTGGCATTTTATTACCTTGGCTAGGACAAACTACCCATACCAGTACAATAACATACATTAAATCGAAATCTGGAGGGGAGTGAGGCAGAGCTCGAGCCTCGGAATCAATTTATAGCACAGGTAGACGTAGTGAAGCCCCGAGGTGAATGGATCTCAGGTCCGCAGCAACAGATCTGACACAAGTAAAAGCTTAATAAATAAATAACCTAGCAATAATTCCGCCTATCTATAATTGTATAATTCGGTATTATGCATCTTATATATTATGTATATATCTGCTCTACAAGGACCATATGGGAATATAAACAACGCCTCATCTCAGTTAGACCCCTCACCACTACTAAAATATATATATATATATATATATATATATATCCAAACTTTCAAGTCGATGGCCGTGGTCACCCGACCAATGATATACAGTAAGAACGCCCTAACCGACCAGCTCCACAGATCGACAACCCCCTATACCGATCGCTTTATTTGGGTCCCAACAATACCATTGTAACCATATTCTAACTCCCTAAACCAACCACCTCCCTAAATCGGTCGATTTAGAGAGGTTTTACTGTAATTAGATCAGTGAGTACATCGTCAGAATTACATTATTGCCACAACTCATATCCAGGAAAAGCAATAGACATGTCCACACTATATATATATCGGAATGAAAATAATGCAAATATGCTGGTGGATGGCTCAATGATCGACAAACAGCCCTACCTCCTCCTGGCTGACTCCGGTGAGGTAAAAGCCTGAGTTATCAGACAATGCCATGGTTTTCTCTCTTATATCCCGTCTACCTGATAAATGCCTCCTCTTAAATGCTACACAGTGTCAGCATAGCACTCATCGTTGCATAATGTGGTATTCCTCTTAACAGTACAGACTTATATATCTGCCTGAAGAAGTCAGTGACTATCCACTCGCTAGTTGTCCTCACCATATCACACACATGATCCCCACTTAAAACCAACTTCTGCTTTAGGTTTGTCGAATCGTCGCAGTATAAACTGACTCACTTATCCACTACTGATTTGGCAGACCGTAACTATAAGCCTGTATCAGGATGTCTGCGGACCTTGCATTCCCAAGTCGTCACCCATCCAAGTACTACTATACGAGCAATGCTCAAGGGTGCTTAACCTCAGTGATCGGCTGAGAACCGATAACACGCAGAGCTTCCACATTATGCTAGTTCCTATTGAAGATGCTCTTTGTTCGGATAACCTATTCATTCGGCTGTATTACCAAATTCATAAGGACGCCCAAGGTTCGCCTCAGTAAGCCGACGTCCGATTAAAGCTTCATGCATAGCGTTAACCAACCAAACTATGCCGGTGTCCAATAACCATTTGCTGATATCAAATGACCAATGCTGATATCCCAGTTTATGTGCGCAGCATTATTACCCTCAATAATTGCTACAAAGCATTAACAAAACATATCAAGTACCGACTAGTTATTATAACCTAGATCAAATTACCCATTTGATTTATACGTCCTTTAGATTTGAGACGCCTAGTCGAGCTATAACGGATACGGCTGTCTTTGTTAAGAGGTGGGCTCGGTGACCGAATCGGTAGAGCGCGGGCCTCGCGTGTGGTAGATCGGGAGTTCAGTTCCCGGTGGAGTCAAATCCATGACTTATAAAATTAATACTTGTCGCTTCCTAGTCTGGCGGTTGGCATTAATAGGATAAGGCAAAGACTAGTTAGCTCAGTGTCAGGATATTGTGACTGAATGGGATATCGGGTCATGGTTTGGGCAGCCTGATTTTCCAGTGGGGCAGCACTATAATTATAAAGTCGCCATGAGTGAGCACAGTCACAAGTCGATACCCGTATTAATATGACCTAAAGGGGCTGCCACATTATGACGCATCGCGCCAACCTACGCCGACATATGTGATTTTTGCCCGCTACGTCAGGATACGTTGTTATGCATGCGTTAGATGCTCGTTGGTATACATCAATGTACATCGATGTTCGTTGAGATACGGCGTCACATGTCAGGGGGTCGGCAAAGTTTTGTGCATGCACAAAACTTTTGAAGTACGACAACGTTCGACAACGTGTGGATTTTACGTCGGCCGTGCGTTATGTATACGTTACGCGTACATCGATGTACGCTAGACGTACGTTAGACAAACGTTGTTCACTACGTTGACCTATGTTAAAGGCAGTGGCAACATATGGATAACGTACGTCTAACGTATGTTTAGCTTTTCTCCAGTATGCCTTGACGTATGTAACATATGAGGCATAGTTCTGGCAATCGAATAACGAATATAACGTTCACCAGCGTTCTGTGAACGTACTGTGAGTGTAATTCAAGCGTTTTTCGCCCGGAAGCATGTTAGCCATACGTTAGCCATACGGTATGTATACGTCCAACTTTGCCCCCTGTGCTGAAAAGTTTGATGCTTCTTGACGTAAAAAAGTGATTTTACACGTTGGTCGAGCACTTGCGAGATGTGTCGCAATGTGACAGGGCCTTTAGATGCTGCCAGGACGTAAATCTCCAACAACCAACCAACTTTGTTAAGACCCAGCGTGATACATTATTAATAGTATCAAAGCACGCTCAACTTTAAATATGGTGCTGCGTGGGAGCTGCCCTGGCATTGGCAGGGAAGGCCCCCAGCTCACCTTGTAGGGCTTCTCCAGTACCTGCACGCTGTTTCCCAGTGTCGCAGTTTGAGCGCCCTGCCAGTTTGAGCGCCCTGCCAGTTTGAGCTGACTGTCATTTTCATGCGCATGCGTCAAAATCTAACAGCATCATCACTAACCTTATGAATTTAATATAATGTTTTTGGTAAAGATGTTTGCTATATGTGTACCAAGCGATTTGTTTCTAGGTGGTGTGCTTTTAGAGATATTTCACTTTTCCTGTATTTTCTGTATGAAGATTGCTCAGGACCATTGACAATGCCTTGAGTTTGATGTTATGCATAGTGCAAAACATTAGTTTTATTCAAAATAAATAGAAATCAAGAACCCTAACCTTATAAATTTAATATACTCTTTTTGGTAAAGATGTTTTCTATATGTGTACTAAGCGATTTGTTAATAGGTGGTGTGGTTTTAGAGATATTTCACTTTGTCTGTATTTTCTGTATGAAGATTGCTCACGACCATTGACAATGCCTTGAGTTTGAGTGTATGCAGTCAGCTGAAACTGGCAGGGCGCTCAAACTGCGACACCGGCCCGCACCCACCTTGATGCACCGCCGTAGTGTCTTGTATGAGTTCATGTCGACGATAAAAGCATGTCCGTATTGATCTCACGCTGACTGGGTGACGTACACTGGGTTGTCGGTGACGACTCTCCGTGAACAGTGGTCAGCTGCATGCCCCCTCCCACCCCTCCAGTTGTCCTCCCAGCACACCCCATCAGAGCAGTGGCTGAATTGGTAAAGCGCAGCCTTCCAGTGTGGAAGGTCGGTTTTTCACATTCTCAGTCGAGTCCAACCAATGACTTACAAAACTGGTACATGTCACTACCTAGCTTGGCACTCGACATTACTAGGATAGGGTAGGGACTGGTTAGCTCAGTATCAGGATAATGTGACTGAGTTGGAAATTGGGTCATGGTGCTAACGGTCTCCCAGTGGGACATCACAATAAAGTCGACATAAGTCCGCACTGTCACAAGTCGGTACCCGTCATGATATAACCTTAGATGTCGGCAGGATGTAAACCTCCAACAAAACAAAAACTCAGCACACCCCTCCTCTCGGCTCATGCCCGTCATAAAACCCCTGTCACACTACGACGTAATGGGCCAGCGTGTGGGGAATGTAGAAATCACTTATTTACGTTGAGATATGTAGCAATTCTCGGCGTTGCAGGGCCAATTTGGATGTCAGTGCAACATAGTGAACGTAGGCAAAACGTCAGTCCAACGTAGTTGTAGCACGTGTGAACGAATTAGAACGTAAAAAAAAAAAGGCCCAACATAAGGCTAACGATCCTCCAGCGCATGCGGCGTCAGCCTAGCGAAACCTTAGCGTCGGCTTAGCATAGGACTCCCGTAATTACACCCGCCCTAATGTAGCTACATGTGACTCTGATGTAATTCGTAACGTGAGTCGACATCAGGCCCGAGAGTGAGCAGTGTCAGTCTAACGACAGTCCAGCATGCTCAGCCTAAGGACAGCGAGCGCTCAACGTGGATGGCTTTATATTCTCAAAGGCAAAAAGTTCACAGCACGTTCACAGCACGTTCGCTTACATTCGAAGAACGTTGGTGCATGTTCCATACGTTACGCACGCGCCAGCTGTTCGTCAACTATGTTGAATACTTCAAGACACGTTGGACTTACGTTAGACTAACATTAGACACATGTCAGAGACACATTAGACCTATGTCGAGATATGTTAATAGCACGTTGGCAGCGTGCGAGCTGCACATTCCTCCGTCAGTCTACCATAAGTCGATGTAGCTCAATGTAGACCGATGTAGCTCTAATGAACGTCTAACGTATCTCGACGTAAGCCTAACATGAGCGCAACGTAAGCCCAACATAACCCAATGTAACGGCCTGTATGTCAAAACTATCTCGACGTAACTCGACATATCTGAACGTAGGCTTAACGAATGCGTAACGTATCTCGACGTTCCTCGACGTAATGGCCAAATTTCACCTACGTTGGCTTACCCTACCACATTACGTCCTAGTGTGACAGCCCCATAAACCCACGTTACAAGTCCCCCCCCCCCTCCTTTGCCGTATGGTTGGTTACATTTATTTGCTTAGTTTCTGTTTATTTGTTCAACAGTCTCGTTGCGCTATATGGTTTGCAATGTGGACATAGGGGAACATGTTAGAAATTGCGTGACTTGTTAGTTCAGATTTGTTTCTTTCTTTTTGTGTTCATATTGACACAAACACGTCCTGTTACTCTGGACGTATTCAGAGTGTGCCTGTTATGAACCTTATTTCCACTTATATGTATTTACACTTGTGTGCGCTAACAGGAACACGGCTATTTCGTGGGTTCCCGACTACCACAAAACACCGTCTGACCTATTTGCACTGTACAGAGCTTGGGCCTAGTTATTTAAATCTTTAAACGGCCACCAGTTGCGGTTACATCAGCGCACTTTGCCCCTTCCTCCAGATACCAACCAGATACGACGTCTTGCTTCATCGCTATCCAGCTATACTATTGCAAAATACAGTAAAACCTCTCTATACCGACCGCTCCACAGATCGACCACTCCCCTATATCGATCGCTTTATTTGGGTCCCACCAATACCATTGTAAGGATATTCTAACTCTCTAAATCGACCACCTCCCTAAATGGCCCATTTAAAGTCGGTCCCATGGTCGGTCGTTTTAGAGAGGTTTTACTGTATACTATCACACTACGATGGGTCATACACAACCACCGCAACGCTAAAATATA
The DNA here is from genome assembly GCA_030323885.1 of Branchipolynoe longqiensis. Lineage (NCBI taxonomy): Eukaryota > Metazoa > Annelida > Polychaeta > Phyllodocida > Polynoidae > Branchipolynoe > Branchipolynoe longqiensis. Next base: position 112,581,088 of record CM059187.1, on the reverse strand, counting down.
TTCCGTGTATCCATATACGCCGACACACATAACAAACCTAGAAGACTAAATCAATACTGAACCTATCCTTATATTAACCATCACAGAATCTGACACAATGTCAATAAACCATCGGTATACTAATGATACAATACTATAAACCAAACCTCCAGTTTTAATGCAAACTAATTTCTCAATCGACTGGTTCCCTGTTCAGTCGACAGTAGTAATTTCTCAATCAACTGGTTCCCTGTTCACGTGACGGTATCCCCCAATATCACCTATGTAGACAAACATTTAGACGGTCGAGCACTGACCACATAATTTGAGGGTAGTTTTATGTGGCACAGGAGTCTGCTTTCATGGCCTCAGTCACACAATGCTGAGAGATCTGCCAGCGCTCTATCTCAACACAGAGCTACTGAATGTGCAATACGATTCACCAGAACAATTGTAACCTAGAGCATACAAAAGTAAAGCCAAGACATCTCCAGCCGCACCGGCATTCCTACTCCCCGACGGACGACCCCTCTCCGCCCCGACCCTACTGACCGCCACCAGGGCTGCCATACGTGCTGGACGACTGCCGGATCCGGACTCCTACACCCTCCACAGCCTTCGAAGAGGAGGGGCCCAGGCCTGCGTCAAGGCCGCGGCCACCCTGGACGAGGTCCAGAACCTGGGGAACTGGCGGTCGTCCACCGTATTCACCTACGTCCCCAAGGCGGCGTTCCCATCAGCGACACAGGCCATCCTAACATCTGGTTGAGGGCCTGAGTCGAACATTCATACCGATCAAACCATATACTGCTGTACTGTACTCAATTCAACTAAACTTGTGTTAAATAAAATTCCATAACATGGGCTCCTTGTTCGCGTTGTAAATTATATATATATGCTTACTTTTGTGTTTGTTTCTAGGCCCTCAAATCAGAGAAAATGTCATGGTTGCAATTACATACAAGTCATTGAGCTAAGTTCATCTTCACATATTTGGCATTATAACCATACACGAATCGAAATCTAGATACGCTTCGTAATGCTTTGAGTTGCTAATGTAACTGGTACTTGTGTTCATACAGCTATTCATAAATCAGAATGATTCTTAGTTTATCGTTAAAAAAACAACAACAAAACAACAACCCAATGTATTCATTTTCATATTTGATTAATTATTCCGGATTCAGAAGTCATTTTATTCATGTCATTTGCTGACACTAGTTGTTGGATGGTGGTAAATATTGTATTTGATTAATTTTGTGGTTATTGGATGTATGCATATCCTGTCTTTATGTGTTCGACACTTGGACCACAACCAAATCGATTACCCTGAACTTGGTGTATGGCCTATCTTAGTGTACTGTCTTTGGGATTACTATATAAAACACAACATAGTGCTATGCAAGAGTTTCTAGTCTTCTACTTATACTCATTATAGTTACATATTAACCCCAAAAAGTATGCCTTATTGTAGAAATGGTTGAATATGATTCCTGTTTAAATAGAGTTTGAATAGTACTACAATTTTTCAAATCGAAATAACCTTTTTGTTTGTGCGTACTAAATTGAATTATTTTATTTTCGAATTTAATTGTTTGAACGTTGTATCTGTTATTCTTTAATGGAATATTATATGACATTGGTTGAAGTTATTATTAATAGCATAGGATATATAAACATATATGCAAATAAATCAGTGTGCCCCATAAACGGCTTCTACTCAAGCTATCCACATATGGCATTGATGGAGATATAAAGGCATGGATCAAAGACTTCCTAGTAGGCCAGAAACAGTGTGTCATTGTGAATGGTATACCATCCGACTGGACAGATGTACTGAGTGGTATTCCCCAAGGCAGCATTTTAGGACCCATCTTATTCGTTCTGTTCATTAACGATCTATCGGAAGTTGTCCTCAGTGCAGTGAAAATCTTCGCTGATGACACAAAGGTCTTCCGAAAAATTGCATCAGACGATGATCATGCTCTACTTCAAATGGATCTCGACAACTTATACAGATGGTCACTCGGCTTCAATGAGAGCAAATGCAAAGTCATCCATCTGGGTAAAAATAATATCAAACAACCCTATAAAATGAGCAACACAACTCTACAGGCGGAGAATGAAGAGAAAGACCTTGGCATTATTATCGACAGTGAACTCAAGTTCCACAAACACATAGCTGCAGCTATTAATAAGGCTTCCAGAATGCTTGGCCTCATAAGAGCTACCTTCACATGTCTGGACGAAAGCACCCTACTAGGTCTGTACACAACTATGGTACGTCCTCACCTTGAGTATGGCAATGTAATTTGGTCACCGTGCTACAAACTGGACACCAAAGAAATCGAAAAGATTCAACGAAGAGCCACAAAGCTAATCCCCAACTTAAGGAATGTACCATATGAGGAAAGATTGGTCTCACTGAAGCTCCCATCACTTTTGTATCGCAGAAGACGTGGTGACATGATACAAGCGTTCAAAATTGTAAAGGGAATTGACCGCATAGACCCTCACATACTCTTTCCCCAGCAACCTGAAACCACCATTCATAGAAGAGGTCATGAACACAAGCTCTACAAAAACAGATGCAACCTGGAACTTCGGAAGGACTTCTTCAGCCAAAGAATAATAACTGATTGGAATTCACTACCCGATAATATCATCTCAAGTCCTACCTTGATCTGTTTTAAAGCTAGAATAGACCAATTTTGGAAAAATCAGCAGTACAAAACTCAGTGACTAACTTTTCAAGTATTGCCGAATAGAGACCGAAATATCCAACAGGCATATTATTCAACATTTCGTACATCCTGTATCAAGGTATCAAGGTAAAGGATGGGGCGGCATGATGGGCATGCCATGTCATGTGATAAACAAGCAAATCAGACCCGCACCACCTATGTTATAACGTCGATGACACTACCATACACAATTTATAATTTCACCACTTTTGGGAATATATTACTTAGAAACCCATTAGGTGATAATAAAATACATATTTGTTTGGCCGTTAGCGATGCGCTTCGGTGGGGAATGTTTGACAGAACGGCCGTCAACAGAGCCAGAGCTTAGTAGATTTGCAATTCACTCGAATTCCCAGCATTATATGATATCACTCATGCATGCTTTTAAAGCATATGGATAATGTGTGTCATCCTACCTTATTTAATCTAGACCGTAGTGACATGATTTGTGATGTCAATTAGCAGGTATCAAAACACACATTTACATCGTCTGCATTGGACGTTTTCGGCTTAGAAAACAGGAAGTTCGCTGGTTTTATCAGTAATTATCGCCCCATTTCTAAAACCAGCAAGCAACCAGCGACAGAAGCCAAGGCGGCACATCGCAACAATGGCAACAGCACTCCTTGCGACTAGCATTCTGTCGTAGATGGATACCAAAAGGTGGCAGCACCGCGTCAAAGCCGAAGGCGCCATTCTGGTGCAAGTGGTCACCGTTAGACAGCATGCAATGTAAAGGGGCTGTCACATTAGGGTTTTTTGCGGGAGCGTACGGTGGTGTAGGCGCTTTACGTAATATACGTCGGCATACGTCGTCATATGCCGCCATACGCTACGCATACGCTACGCGTACGCTCCGCATACGCCGTCATGTGCCGGCTTATGCCGGCCTATGCCGCTGTACGCCGCCATACGCTTTCTCCCGTCCGTCCGTCCAAATTTGTTTGTGCATGCTAAACAAATCTCGACCTACGGGGGCGTATGGTTCATTCGCTACTCATACGCTTCTCATACGCCGGCATACGCTCCTCGTATGCTGGGGGTACGCCGGCATACGCTAGGGGTACGCCAGTGTATGCTTCTCATATGCTCAACTTGCGTCACGGGTGTACCTCGGGCGTACCTCGGGCGTATGCAGCGTACGCAGAACCTACGAGTTGCGTATGGGAGCGTATGTAAAGCGTATGAGTAGCGTATGGCGGCGTATGCCCGACCTATGGTCTCGGTATATAAAGGTGACGCACACCATTCCTTCGGTTATTCCTGCTCTGCTGCTCATACAGGATGGATGCCCAGGCACTGCAAGTACAGTTCCAGTTTTTCTACAGAGTTGCCCTTTATCACCATGAGCTTACTCTATACCTCATGGTTCTTCTGGCGTCCCGTATCGAGAGACGAAGGAGGAGGGAGCGGCGGCGATGATCAGTGTGGGTCAGACCCTGGATTGGGAGGCGGCCACAGTTTGGCTTGTTCGACAAGCTGATGGTCGAGCTCCGCAGCGAGGACACCGCGTCGTTTGTGAACTTCATGCGGCTGCCTCCCCAGTTGTTTGACGAGATTGTGGCGCGAGTGGGACCGAGGATCGCCAAAAAACGGACCACATTCAGGGTGCCGCTCGAGCCGGCGCTGAAAATAGCACTTACTCTGCGGCACCTGGCATCTGGCACAAAATACTCCTCCATGAAGTTTGGGTGGAGAGTGCCCCACAACACACAGTCGCTGATAGTGCGTGAAGTCTGTAAGGCCATCGTCGACGAGTACATGGCCAAGGTCATGACGTGTCCCACGGCCAGAAGGATGTGCCGTTTTTTCTGATCGGTGACGACGCCTTTGCCCTGCGGCCGACCATGATGAAGTCGTACGGCAAGAGGGGCTTGACCAATGACGAGCGACTCTTCAACTACCGGCTTTCCCGAGCTAGGAGAGTGGTGGAGAATGCCTTTGGCATTCTAGCCAACCGCTTCCAAGTGCTGCTGACGACTATGCAGCACCACCCCTCCAACGTGAAGATCATCGTCAAGGCGTGCATTGTTCTGCACAACCTCATCAGGACACGCTACCCAGCACTACAGAACATGCAGCTGGATAGTCCCGAGACAGCCAACAACAACTTTGTGCCTGGAGGTTGGCGAGAGGGCCACAACCTTCCTGACATTAACGTTGTACCTGTTAACCCCAACACCACGTCCAAGCTAGGAAAGGAACAGCACAATCTAATTAAAGACTGGGTCGTCTCACCCACCGAAGCACTGTCATGGCAAGACAGGATGATCTGACAAAACATTTGATCAGTCTGTATGCGCTGTGTCTGTCTACTGTTTTTGCAAACTTATGTGGTTTTCTTGACACTGTACTGTTATCGCTTTTTACATGTCTGTGATGTTGTGACATGTCTCCTGCTATATGAGATGCTAATATGTTTATTTGTCTAGTAAAATAAACAATATCATTTTATAGATATGAAAACACAATTTTATATGTCTGTTACGTTCTGTCGCTCCCTAATTTAAAGTCATCTAGTTAATGTAATTGTAATGAATCTCCTCTCTTTTTACATGAATTAATCTTTTACATACATACTAAGAACACAGGGAAAAATAGAGTGACACAGAGACAGAAAGGGGGAGACGAGTTAGAGGGAGGGAGGGACGGGGAGAAGAGATAGAGGGAGGAAGGGGGAGAAGAGATAGAGGGAGGAGATAGAGGGAGGGGAGGGAGGATAGAGAGGAGGGAGGGAGGAGACAGAGAGAGGGAGGAAGAGAGATAGAGGGAGGGAGGGGAGGGAGGGAGGGGATAGAGGGAGGGAGGATGGAGGGAGAGAAGAGATAGAGGGAGGGAGGGGGAGGGAGGGAGGGAGGAGATAGAGGGAGGGAGGAGAAAGAGGGAGGGAGGGAGGAAGAGAGATAGAGGGAGAGGGAGGAAGAGAGATAGAGAGAGTGAGGAAGAGAGATAGAGAGAGGGAGGGAGGGGAGGGGAGGGAGAGAGGGAGGAGATAGAGGGAGGGAGGGAGGGAGGGGGACGGGGAGGGAGGGAGGGGGAGGGAGGGAGGGGGAGGGAGGGAGGAAGAGAGAGAGAGAGAGAGAGGGAGGAAGAGAGATAGAGAGAGGGAGCAAGAGATAGAGAGAGAGGGAGGAAGAGAGATAGAGAGAGGGAGGAAGAGAGATAGAGAGAGAGGGAGGAAGAGAGATAGAGAGGAAGAGAGATAGAGAGAGAGGGATGAAGAGAGATAGAGAGAATGAGGAAAGGGAGAAAGGGGAAGGAGAAACATTATTATAAATATTTTAAATTTAAAGTTTTTATTTATGTTTTAATTTTAATTTTAATTGTACTTTAATATATAACAATTAAATGATGGCATGCCTTTACTGAACACGGACACAAAATTTAAAATTGACAGTATATTTATTTATTTACACATCTTGACACATATTTGGGTTGTTCTCAGAAGTTGTGTACCAATAGTGTGACATCAGTACCAGAAAATCAAAATGCTGCCAAAGTCCTATAAACAAGTTTCCTCAATGTGTATGTCCTTTTGCATCTGAATAATTGAAAATAAACATATTCTGGCATTTTTAAGTAGGTCAAATGATGCTCACACCCAATAAATAGCAGTATAGCATGGAAACCAATCTGACTCCAAAATCAAATATTTTCCACACAAAACTTTGACATTTTTAGGACATTTCACATGCCACTTGCTTTATAAACAGTAGTAATAATAATTTGAAACCTCATTGCTATGGTTTTGTCTTATTTGTGAATATTAAAGAGAAAAGCAAGAAAATATTAGCAGAGTAACAGTCAAAGTGGAAACAACAATTTTACACAAATGTTACGCTCAAATTTCAATTTTTAGGCGCAATTTCAGGATTTATCTTTTACTATACCATAACTGGGTCCATGCATAGTGTCAAATGGTGAAAATAGTTCCTGTACTGTATCTGTACTCAGTGTTTGATACAGAGTTTCATAGTACTTGCAAATGGAAACGAAATGTTACGATGTTAATGACTCCAGAAAATGTTAACTATTTCATAATTTAAATTTTTTTTTTAGAAATAAATGTCTTCAACTTAATGAAGACATTGTATATGACCATTTGAAGTGAAATGAGCTGTTGTTCAGAGGTTTTCATTAAGTTTGTGACACTTTATTTTCAATGCTGTTGACAATGTCACAAATTAGTGATGTAATTTTCGATGTATTTAGCTACATCCATCCCAATAAGATACATAATACACAATATTAACATTTACTTTTGATCTAAAATATCTCCCACATTATTGGGCTAAATGATGAAATCTAAATATTGACACTCCAATAAAGGGTTTCTTTGAAATATGCATTTCTAGTAGACTACCTCAAGTGGTACACAGTTTCTGAGAACGACCCATTTACATATATACATAAAAATGTACAAACAATATATAAACATACAATATATATACATATATACATACAAATGTACAAAAATAAATAAAAACATATATATACACATAATCACTTCTCTCCCTTGCCATTGGCATCAGCTGGCGACTGTGTGGCTGACGACGAGGCGAATAAGTCCAAATTGGCCCCCAACATGCCAGATATCCCGGACAGCCCAGACAAGTTCAATAGTCCCTCTGGGCTGGCCGACTCAGACTCAGTGCGTGTCTGAGTCGCGATGTCTGCGGCAGCGCAAGTCCCTGGCCATACCGGACCCACAGTAGGCGGAGCACCCCCACGCACCACAACTCCGGGAGAGCCCCTCGTGTGCGCCACCATCCCTAATGTCCGTACTTGTGCGGTGTGCGGTGGTGATGGCAGTACCACCAGCGGAGCTGCGGCGGCCCCGTGACCCATGGAGGTTGGAGGCAGAGGCTGAGGTGGAAGACTTGGCAGAGGCGGCTGTGGCTGTGGCTGATGAGGAATGTGCGGCTGCCCCATATACCGCTGCACATAGTCCTGTGTCTGTGAAGCCCATGGTGATGCCGGTGGTGGCTGATGAGTCCACTGGTGGGGTTGAGGCTGGTATGCCTCACTTGCAGACACAGGAGCAGGTACACAAGCAGGTGCAGGAGCAGGTGCAGGGGCAGCCACACGAACCACCGGGGCCACAAATGTTCCTTCCTCGTCCTCCAGATGGTGCGACACCATGCGGTTGAGTGCACCGCACACAGACACAAATCGCTCCTCCGGCATCATGATGCTCATGTCCCGCACATAGTTGGCGAATGCCACTCGCTTCGTCACCGTCGGTGTCGGTGGACGCGGCGGCTGCATGACCTTGAGTATGTGGGCAGACTCGTCGAACCTCTTGTGGATGGCAGCGAGGAGGTTGTCGTCACCGGGGGCAGATCGCTTACCTCTCCCCTTTCCCCGCTCTTGGGATGTAGCGGGGGGAGTGGGTGCAAGATCCTCGTCCATCGCCACCTCCACATCGGTCGCCACATTCTCCTCCACGCTGAGGTCGAGCTGCGGAGCCACGACAGGAGCGGCCAACTGCAAGACAAAATCATAAAATAACATAAGTAACATGAACACAAATCTATATTTCGACAAAAGACACGACAAGTCAACAGTAAATCAAAACTATATAAAGCAAAAATAATTAACGTTAAATGCAAACATGGATTTATAACGATTATATCTTGATGCATCTATTGTCAATATCTCGATTTAAGAACAACTACACAACAACTCAACATAAAGAAATAAATAACATTTAACAAATTACTAGAATATTAGATGTTGCTAGGACATAAAACAACAACAAATAAACAAACAAACATAATACAACAAAAGCATAACATAACAAACTTAGAATACGAGCGGTTTTACGAGAATACTAATAGCCGCACTTGTCAGAACGATAAAAGATTATGTACTTACACTCCTGCAGGGCTCCGGTAGGTGCCGGACGACGGACCGCAGAAACCCGAACTTGCGCAGGATCCACTGCTCCTGCTCAGTCAGCGCCAGCGGCTCCGTCCCCGCTTTTCTTCTTGTGGAGCCGCGTGTTCGTATCCCTCAGCGACTTGAACCACTTCTGGAGATGGACTGTTGTAGTCCCCAGAAGTGTCGCCTGGTCCTCCCACATCTTGGCCTTTCTGTCTGAGCGGCGGTAATCCGTGAGCTTCATGTTCCATATGATGGGGTTCTCCTGGAGGAAGTCCAACATTTGATCCTCCTTGAAGACCGACAGAGAACAGTCGCTCTTCCTGGCCCTCCGTCTCTTTGATGCGGAGAGGCCACCGGTGCTGGTGGAGGCGTTGGAGGCGGTGGTGGCGGCGGAGGCGGCAGAGGCAGCGGATGACGCCCGTGAGCTGCCCGGAGAGGCAGGAGATGGCGAGCTGGAGCGCGGACGCCAGCGTTGCGTCGTCGACCTCTCCACTTCCATCTCCAGCTCCTCCAGTGGATAGTGGTGTTCTGGAGAGTGGTGTTCTGGAGAGTGGTGTTCTGGAGAGTGGTGTTCTGGAGAGTGGTGTTCTGGAGAGTGGCGAGGTGGCGAGGCAGGTGAGGAGACTGGTGATGGAGAGCATTGTAAAGTCTGCCTCTTTCTGCCTCTCCCACGGCCTAGTCCTCCTCCTGTAGTAACAGCAGCTCTGGAGGCTGGTGTAGTAGCAGTAGTACTGGTAGTAGTAGTAGCAGTAGCAGAAGCAGCAGCAGAAGCAGCAGCAGCAGTGGTGTTCCTCTTAGCAGGCATGGTGGCAGAGTGAGGGGAGCCTGTTGCTGCAGGCTATATATACCCAGGAGGCACCAGGCGGCGGACCGCGGAGAGATAACATAGGTCACGCATAGGTTTCGCATACGCTCCTCATACACTCCTCATACGCTCCTAAAATATTCATACGCTCCTCATACGCTCCTCATGCCAATCAAAACCGTCAAAAAATGTTGCAGCACGCTCCCATACGCTCCTCATAGCCTCCTCATACGCTCCTCATAGGTCCCCCATATGCTCAAACCCACCCGAAAGTTCACCGAAGGTCATCATAGGCCGGCACCCGCAGGACGTACGTATGTTTTCAATACGCTCCCGCCATACGCCGTAATGTGACAGGGCCTTAAACAAACCGTGAGGGCATCGTACGGCGCAGCCTTAATGTCACTGTACGGCCGCCGTTAGATAGAGCCAGTGCCTATTCGTACTGGGCCGTATCAATAGCCAGAGTGCTTATTAGTACGGCGGTAGTCATGTGACTAGCTTTGATCCAATCATAAGATTTCTTTGTTTGTTGTTGTTTTACGTCCTAGCAACATCTAGGTTCATATCATGACGGGTACCGACTTGTGACAGTGCGCACTCATGGCAACTTTTATAGTGCTGCCCCACTGGGAGACCAGGCCGCCAGCACCATGACCTGATATCCCACTCAGTCACATTATCGTGACACTGAGCCAACCAGTCCTTGCCCTATCCTAATAATGCCGGGCGCCTGGCTAGGAAGCAACATGTATCAATTTTGAAGTCATTGGTTTGACTCGATCAGGGTCTGTCTCCCGTGTTGGTAGAACATGGAATCGTGGGTTCGATCCCATGTTCTACCAACACGGGAGATGGACGCTCTAACTCATTCGGCCATCCCATCTGGTTCACCCAATCATAAGATGAAACAACCCTAACCTTACCCTTATCCTAACCCTAACCTTTATCCTAACCCCCGTCCTGATATGACCTTAAATGTTGCTTGGACGTAAAAACAAGAACAAACAAAGTTATCCTAAACCTAACCTAGGCTAACGCGACAGGGATACAACGCGATAAAGGAGTGCCGTACTAATAAGCGCTCTGGCTATTGATACGGTCCCATATGAATAGCCACTTCCTTGGATAAAAGATTCACACCATACTTCCACTGTGGCTGTCTGGTGACTTCAGGTCACCTCATGGTATTTACCCGGTCTGGTTTGCATAGATAGGTAACCTAAAATGTTCAAAGGGGTCCAAATATTCAAATTATAATTTCACTGGAAGTTCCAATGAATCAGAAGCAATATGCTTTTTGAATTTTTATTATATTCCAAAATCTGAGTGAGATATGTGCATTTGAAAGATTTTGACTTTCAGATCCTTTGTATTAGCTAATGCAGCAGCCATTCCATGCTGGCCACATAGGCCGGGCCTGAGCATTAATGGTTTGATGGGATCCACCGCAAATACACAGGTTTCCGGTTTTAATGCTATGATGACAGCAGCCATTCTGGTCCTTCCCATAGATTATCATTTGGACAGGATCCATTGCAAATGCGCTGGATTCTGAGCTTAACACTATGACAGCAGCAGCTGTTCCACAGCGTATGCACCAGAGAGCGGCCCGGGCTTGTAGAACCTTATCAGTTTGTACACTCACCTATGACGAACTGCATATTCTATGATCCAGCCGGGCCTAAGCATTAATGGTTTGATGGGATCTGCTGCAAATGCGTCGGGTTCTGGGCTTAATGTTATGACGGCAGCAGCCGTTCCGCAGTGTATGCACCGGCGGACGGCTCGGGATCACCCAGAGCCCGGCACATTGGCGATGGATCCCATCCAAACAAAAACACATAAGCACAACCAGAACGGCTGCTGCCATCATAGCATTAAATCCGTAAACCTGTGTATTTGTGGTGGATCCTGTCAAACCATTAATGCTCAGGCCCTGCTGATGTGGCCAACATGGAATGGCTGCTGCATTAGCTAATACAAAAGATCAAAGATCAAAAGAAAGTATGGAATGAGTCAACATTTTTCAAATGCACATATCTCACTTAGATTTGGAAATATAATAAAAATTCAAAAAATATATTGCTTCTGATTCATAGCAGCTTCCAGTGAATTTATAATGTGAATGTTTTGGACCCCTTTGAACATTTTAGAAGGTTACTTATCTATGCACACCAGACCGGATAAATACCATGCAGTGACCCGACATCAACGTACAGTCACCATCGCCGTATTTGATTAACACGACCCGGGCGACCCGAGTTGCTAGAATTTCAAATCGAACACCGGCAGTGGAGTTGACAAAAACACCCCTGTGCCTGGCCTTTGAAACGAGCACAGTGGAGGCATTCGACTGGGCCCTTTCTATCCGCAAGATTTACGGATGGAACGGATGGAGCCACAACACACATCCGAATCATCGGTATATGAACCCAATTCCGGTCCCAGTCGAATAGGAATTTGTTAGGAAATATTTTGATATTCGCATAGAGAGGCCCAGTCGAATGCCCCCACTGGCTACCGCTATTGAAACAAAGGCTATATTCCCCCTAGGAATAACACTTAACACGAGCATACAAAGTAATAATTTTTTTAATAGTAATTTATTAACCACGAGATATTTCAATTGCAGACAATTGGGGTTTCTCATTCCACTGCGCTTTGCACGATCCAAATAATGCCTAGAGTCAGGTCAAGATAGCTATGAGTATGATATTATAAGTCATTTGTGTCTGACTCGGCCATGATTCGAACCCACGACCTGGCCCACGGGAACCGAGGCCTCAGCTCATATTCGGCCTACTTATGCAGCCTGCACGGATTTATGATCGGGCAGTAGCCGTGTGGGTGTTTATCAAAACTTATCATGGCATGGGCGTATGAATAATGGTCAAAATAAGTGTGAAATACTGCATGTATATTTCCACTTGACCGATGCCACTTTCCTGCTATGCTATGACTAATATTACATAGCATAACTATTACGATTTAATAATATAGGGTTGTAACTTCTGTTTATTGGGTTTTGACAGGATATCCGAAAATAATAATTTTTTTTTAAAAGAATAAAATAAGAAGAGCTGACCATCAAAGTAACTCTTATTCTAGATCTAAATCTAGAAAAAAAGATATTTAAATAAGGGCGTTACTGAACTTGGTAAAGAATCATGGCTTTATTAAGTTGGCACTGTATGACGAAGTCCTTCCAAAATGTGCTATCATTTCTATCTTATTTTACTATATTCTGGAAAGAGTTCTGTGATGGCTTGCATCAGTTCTAGATTCCATCCCAGTACATTAGTTCTGGCTACTGCCGCGAATGGTGGTGTGTGATGGACATCGTCTATTGTAGCTGCTATGCACACAGTAATGAGAATACATTAGTACCTTCACGCCACCAGCTAGATTGGGTGCGTCATACTATGATTAATGTATTTGGTAGTCATATCACATTACTAGTATCAGAGATTATTTTATTTACTTATTTGTATTTGATATCCCGAGCAAGCCTCTGCACGTTGCTAGTGTCAGTGATTATTTGTATTTGATATCTTAAAGTTGCATAGTCGGATGGCTTTGAATTTCGGGATATTTTCTGAGATAAATATATTAGATCAATCACTAGTATCTACTTTACATTAGTTCAGTTACTTTTATTTTAAATGGTAAACTTTTGAGGTATTTTGAGTGCAAACATGGAAAATTGGTTTTGGCAAGCTTGCCAAAACTCTGACACCATAGACTTCTGCAGTAACAGGTTCTGTTAAATTTACGAGGTATTGCCTTCTACACAGAAACAAATGCTTAATAAGTGCATCAGTATCCAAGTTAGATATGTCAAATCAAACCTAGATAATTGGTTTGGTTTTGAAAATTTGATATTTCATTGGACTATGCAGCATTAAGCAAGCCTCTCGAACAATTATTTGTATTATTATATGAGCATTCATAACCATTAATTTTTGGGCAATTCAATATGTTTGTTGTCTAGATGTGTTTACCATATCCTTCTTTGTTATGTGAAGAAACAACATGCAATCTTCAAATGAGATTTGAAGAATTAAGATTTAAGTTAACCCTAAACAACAACAATAATAATAAAAGGTAACATCAATAGGGAAATCATAGGCTTCACATGTAATGTTAGTCGTTCCGATCTAACGATTATCATGAATTCCTGAAGTTGTATAAAACGGAATAGGATTCACGGGTCGTGGGTTCAATCCGCGGCCAAATCAAACGAATGACATGCACAATATATGTTTGTCAGTATCTTGTCTGATACATGGCATTACTATGACTGGTTGGCTCACTGTCAGGATTATATGACCTACTGGGATGCCATGAGTGAGATTAAGTTGAACACCATTTCCCAGTGGTGCAGCCCTGCAAATTCTCCAGTAGTGCGTATTGTCACAAGTCGGTACCTGTCCTAGCACGACCTCATATGTTGCTATGACATGGGTAACATCTCAACCACTCCACACAACGCACGGTCCTAATGTGCATTTCAGGTCTAAGCATTTAGCTATATGAGTATGTCGTTCCCCCCTCATCAAAGAGGCTAGATAAATTGCAAATAATAAACAAAGAAGACAAGGCTCACTGAATTGGGTAGTCCGTCCGCGTCTCTTGCAAAGGCGGGCCTGCCTGTGTGGAGTGGCCTGCCCAGAGTTAACAAAGATTCCGTTGTGCCGTCAGCCATGACGTCACACTTCACGTCCATCACTTAGAGTCAGCTGCACACGAGGCCACAAGTACAAGTTGCATATGAGTAGGTCAATCAGAGACATGGGTAAATACTCATTCAGTAGTCGAATAGTACAACTTTGGAACAGTTTAAATGAGAACACTGTGTGCTCACCAAACGTTAAAACTTTTGGGTTCGATTAGACAACCAGTGGAAGACTGAAAATCTCTATGTCGACTACTGTGCTTCTCCACCGAGAGCATGTAGAAAGAAGGAGCCAACTATAGCGGCCTAGGCTTGTGATCGGAAATATATCCTGAGGTAGTCTGAAGTATCACTCTAGGGTCAGTCAATGTGTGTAACGAGTCCTAGCACAGGACGAGCGTCCTGGACGCCACATAGCGCACTCAACTTCCGGCGTGAAAACGCGCCAATGTCGCAGCTTCAGTTCTTGCTCAGTGACCAGCAGAAACCTACTCAGAAGAGACGTATTAGACTTAAAAGTCCACGCGCTGGTTCCGGCATGTTGGTGGTTGACGTTTACAGACACACTGATAGGAGTGCTGCGTGTAGGTGATCTGATCAGAGTGTCTGTATGTATCCAATGTTAAGTGGCCCTCCTCGCAGCTCGATTTGAACTGCCGATCGATATATGGGCACAGGCGAGACCGACTATTACTAACACATCATCGACATAGCTTTCCGGTGGATACAAAACCACACAGTATGACAGGGGCCTAGCTTGGGATTTTCAGATGGTACGCAGATGGAATAAAATACTATTGAAATAAAACGTGATGGAATAAAATGTTATGAAACATCATATACTTTAATATATAGCATAGTTTTAATCTCAGGTGGTACACAGCTGCGTATCTCCATATATGGAAGCTAGGCCCCTCTATACAATGATATTTAAAATAAATAAGTACTCTCATTATTGCGAAACATTTGTATGTGATAACCTCATAAAGAAGGCGAAGAATGTTTTGCTACAACTTCATAATTTGTATTCAACCTGTGGGTAAATATGCATATATAATATGTAGAGAGCGTGAAAAATAAAATTGTGCACGGATAAGTTATTTGACTGTGGAATACACGACCGTTATGAAAGGTCAATCCCCAACCGACCATGCATGCAATAAATATATGCGTCTATTGTCAGTGACAAATCTACGAACACCCCCGCTGCAGACCAGACGGGATGGCCGAGCGAGTAGAGCGTCCGTCTCATGTTTTGGGAGATCGGGAGATTCGAACCTATGAGTTCGTGGGTTCAAATTTTGACCAGTGCCATCACTATGACGTGTCTCACACCCAGAATGGTCATTGTTGGCAAAATAAAGCAGATGGGTACCGTTTTGCATAGACACCAATAGAGCAATACTTCAATCGAATTGATCTTTTAAAAAAAATCATGTTCAAGCTGGGAAAAACTCGTCAAATGCGCTGAATTTCGGGTCATATATATATATGTGCTCTATAATCTATTATGGGAATATAAACA
>CM059187.1:112397735-112564969 GCA_030323885.1 Branchipolynoe longqiensis | reverse complement strand
TATACATGCAGTAAAACCTCTCTAGACCGACCGACCATGGGACCGACTTTAAATGGTCCACTTAGGGAGGTGGTCGGTTTAGAGAGTTATGCACCTGTCACATTACAGCGTACGGTGGAAGCGTATGCTGGTGTATCGGCTTGCATCACATACGCCATCATATGCTTCAGATACGCTTCGCATATGCTTCGCATACGCTGCGCATACGCTGCACATATGCTGCGCATACGTCGTATACGCCAGGTGTATTCCTCATACACCATCATACGCGCATCCATCCTAAAATTTTGGGGCATGCTAAAGAATTTCAGCGTATGGCGACGTAAGGCTCATATGCTCCTCATACGCTATACATATGCTAAGCGTATGCTTCATAAGTTGCGCATATGCTATACGTACGCCGTCTTGCGTTACGCATATGCTAAAACCACTCCTTTGGCGTATCTATAGCGTATGTAGCGTACACCTGGTGTGCATGTAACGTATTTGAGCGTATTCATAGCGAATTCTCAGCGTGTACAAAGCGTATATTCAGCGTATGCCCGGCGTATGCATGGCGCCGCAAGGGAGGGAGGGAGGGAGGGAGAGAGGGGCAGGGAGCGGGCATATACGCCATATGCATAGTGTATGATGGCGTATGACGGCGTATGCGCCAAAAACTGATAGTACTCACACGCTACTCATACGCTACTCACCCGCTACGCATACACTCGTATCAGTGCACAAAGGTCACCATACGTCGTCCCGCAACGGTTTTCAAATTTTATCGGTACGTTTTATATACACCGCCGCCATACGCCGTAATGTGACAGGCCCTTTACAATATTCTTACAATGGTATTGTTGGGACCCAAATAAAGCGAGCAATATAGAGGAGTGGTCGATCTCTGGAGGGGTCGGTATAGAGAGGCTCTACTGTATAAATATAAATATACATATATATATACATATATATATATATATATATATATATACACAGGTCTATTACATTGACACTCATTTGTAAAGTTTGGAAATCACAACTCAATTGTCACATACGGAAAAAGGTACGTGGTCTCTACCATTCCTGAATTGCAATATTCATATCCACAACCTTTCCTTTCTCTTTCTGCTACTACTATGATACATGGATGCATATGTTGATTATATATACAGCAACTATAGGCGGGATCACGGTTCCGACTGCGCATGCGCTGAAAATGGAGTCGGCAGCAAAGCAAATGCAAATAGCCATTGAGTTATTCAAAATGAATAGAAACACATAATAATTTGGCATAAACAAGTATGCAGACATGCAGCTGATGAATATAGCTAAGACAAAACTAGCCATAGTTAAACATTTTGAGCTAAGAAACATACAATTCCACACAAAACAATCAGTGATATCCACATCACCATTATTAATTATTGTTCTAAATATTAAAATGGCAAATGTGTCAACATACACTTGTTTCAGAGAAATATATAACCAATATCTGATTAACCCTACTAATTTTCTAGTTGTACATATGTCATTAACCATAGGATATAAATAAAAACATTAATAAAATAAGTAAAACTGACTCTGGCTATGGCTCTAACACTAGTCTGAGTGCCCAGATTTGTCTAAATCTAAATGCACAGGCCATAAGATGTGCATATTATATTGATGTAAATGCATTGCTGGATAAAAGATTAATATCTTAATTTATTATATATATTTTTCAGCTATGTTTCAAACAAGAGCTGAGATGAGCTGAAACTCGCACATTTCATAGCTGCACCCAGTGTATTAGCATCTGCCATGTGCTTCTCGCGGGTTTGTTTTGCTTTGACGAATCCCACAATGCACCGCGCCGCTGGAAGGGTGATGTAGTCTATCCCTTATCGTTTCATTTATGAGTTAAATTGAGAAGGGTCCACAGTGACGAAAGGATGAAAAACGAGTTCCCACTGGGTAATATCGAGCATACCCTTGCAGGATGAGTTTCCCATTCATTAAGTAGTGATATTGTGTGATTTAAACAGAAATCAACGTCGATCAATTTCAAATATACTTCAAACAATTTAATCTGTGCAAAAGATACATAAATATGTGATAATGTCTGAACAAACAACAACAACAACATAGTCAAATAATATTTTTCTACACTGCTAGCTCTGTGGAGGTCTAGCCTGGTCCCCTGGCATTTATTTGCTCATGCAGAGGCATAGGAGTTTTCATCTATTATCGCTCAGTTTCCAACCTGGTCCCCTAGCCTTTGTACCGGAAACAAGTTTAAACGAGCTCAAACGAGTTCAACCGTGGCTGGTTGGGTCACACCGTGGCTGGTTGGGTGGCTCCGTAGAGCGCTGGATATGCTTATGGTTAAATTAGCAACAGCCAAATTGATAGTGCCACGATTTTCCACTAGACGGCAGAACAGCAAAGCAAGCAAAGCAGGCATCTCAGTCTGGTAATGGCGCATGCCGGCAGGTGGCAGGTCATACATAAGGAACAACTGCAGTATAATCGTCCATGGATTCCGTTCACAGCGCCGCTCTCCTTTATATATTCCTTACTTCAGTTATATTACATTACAGTTCTTAATATGAATAAGCAATGCATAGGACCGACCCCCGCTTGAAAATGGCGTCGAGAGCAAAACAAATGCCATTGTGATTGAATTTGCCGATACGCACAGTGCAAAACGTCAATTTTATTTTAAATTAATAGAAATATAGAACAATTTGGCATAAACATGGAAGTTTGGAATTACAAACTAGTCTATTGACATATAAACGCTTGAATAATAATTGATTTATTATTATATGATTCAAAACTAGTATATTATTAACCAATCGCTGTCGTCCACCCTACTTGCTGCATAACGAAGTTCGATGAGCTATTTCCGTTTCCATTTGCTGGATTTTGGTCATTA
The DNA here is from genome assembly GCA_030323885.1 of Branchipolynoe longqiensis. Classification (NCBI taxonomy): domain Eukaryota; kingdom Metazoa; phylum Annelida; class Polychaeta; order Phyllodocida; family Polynoidae; genus Branchipolynoe; species Branchipolynoe longqiensis. The sequence goes on along the minus strand of CM059187.1, from coordinate 112,562,070 downwards.
TGCGATTCAACACAGGTATGCAGTGATGGACACATTGATGCTGAGATACAGAGGAGGATGGCCAAGGCTAGCGCATCTTTCGGCCGACTACGCCAGAGACTCTGGAACAACCACCATGTGTCCATTCGGGTCAAAGGTAAGATCTACCACGCAATCGTGCGTGCTATCCACCCTACTATACGGAGCCGAGGCCTGGACAGTGTACAGACAGCAGGTGAAAAAGCTGCATGCCTTCATGATGCGACATCTGCGTTCAATCATGAGGCTAACCTGGAAGGACAAAGTGACGAATAAGGAAATACTCGAACGGATGGGGCTGCCCTCTATGGAAGATCTTCTGATCAAAAAGAATCTCCGGTGGACTGGACACCTCATGAGGATGTCATCAGACAGGCTACCAAAGCAGATCCTCTATTCTCAACTGTCTTCTGGCTACAGAAAGAGAGGGCGCCCCCGTCTCCGGTTCAAAGATACCATCAAGAGAAACCTGAAGCTGAGAGACATTAAGACCGACTCATGGACGCAACTCTCACAGCAGAGAGCTAAATGGAGAGCGGCAGTCAAGTAATGAAAGCAGTCTTTGTCGCATCGCGACCGACAGCATGATGATGATGATGATGATGCAAAAGGGGGCCCCTTAAACTTGTTTCCGTTTCCGTTTGCTGGATTTTGGTTATTTCATTGTCCACCTGTATGAGTACGAGTATTGTTTATGTATATATTATATACACATGTTAGTCATTAGCCTCCCCACTGGGTGGGTCGGTATTATAGTTTGTAGGGCGGAAAACCTATGTTTGTGTTCATTTTCGCAATTATTTCTCATCACCAACGGAGCATACTTGATGGAAATTAAGTCTTTACCAAGTTCTTTGATCAAAGTTGTATCATCTTTCATGGAACGCTGCTAACATACTATTTCCAGCACCAACCCACTCTCTGACATTAGAGCAAGAAATGATGGGGTAGCAGCTTTGGAAAAGTCTTATAAAGGATGTTCACCTCCACCCCGATGGCACTGGCAAGCGCTAATTTTGTAAATAGTATTTACTGCGTATGCTACACAGACAATATATAGACCAAGAAGCAATTTCCTACAAGACGTCAATCGTTGGTAATAAGTCGGCCTACTGATATATTTCTGGTCTACAATTTGACTAAAATCCCAAGCATACTTTCATGTTTCTAATGAACTTGTTTTATTCATTCAGGAGTGATTGTACGATATTCTTTGGGAGACATCATATAGTCACGCCAAGGTAAGCTAATATGGCCAAGATGTATTTACATAGAATCAAGAATATATAGCGGTCCAATGAAGAATATGGTAAAGATGCGCAAATTTACATAGAATCAAGAGTTGGCTTATATAGGATAGATGTAGATTCAGCAAGAGATGCTACTTGCTTTTCTCCTAGACCCTCTGGTAACCTATTCCATGAAGTGGGACCTGCCACCATAGATAGTAGAGTGATAGATGGTTTATTGGTGTCATGACATATCTGATAAATTGCAAACCTGTGGCCATTTTGAAAGCATGATAATTGTCCACGTCATTCATATGCTATAGTCTAGGCACACCTTTGAGAATAGAACAGGGTTTAGCTGTGCTTTAAGTTTTACTACTAATGTTTAAAGGTGTACTGATACAACTTGGGAATTACAACTAAATTGTATCTCAAACCTAACCAAATTAGGCAAAGAGCAGGTCGTGTACTTTCCGTTATGTTGAATGTCGCTAGAGTTAATGGTGAAATGCCCCTATCATCACTCATTACCATGCTTCCAATATGGCAGGCATTTTTTTTCGGATTGCACACTGAGAGAGCCTCAAATAGCTTTGTCATCCTTATATATAAAATCCTTGCTGCCACACAGAAAACACAATCGCCTTATGATTTTAGTTTGATACAGAATCATATAATAATATATGAACAGGAAAATTAGAGAGTTTGGGATAACTGTTTGAATGACAGAAGATTGCACAGATATTCTGATACTTTACCATTGATATCTTTATAGGCAAATAAGTAAAATTTTGAACTCAATACACTGTTTTACCGGCCGCCAATAAAACTTCTGAGGAACTGGTGTGACATGATCATATTTTTAGTAATTGTTACTATGCGAGCAACACTGTGCTGAATTCAGTGATGGCAATTGATGTATATTCAGAAATAGAGTATGTCATTGAGTTTGCAATAGTCTGTTTGTTTTTTGTTGTTTTACGTCCTAACAACATCTGAGGTCATATCAGGATGGGTGCCGACTTGTGACAGTTTACACTCATGGCGACCATGACCTGATATCCCACTCAGTCACATTATCCTGACACTGAGCACACCAGTCCTTGCCCTGACCTAATAATGCCGAGAGCCTGGCTAGGAAGTGACAAGTATAGATTTTTAAGTCATTGGTTTCACTCGACCAGGGTTCGAACCCATGATCCCATGTGTAGTATAGTTACTATTGACTATGAATGTAGTGTTATGTCAGATATGGTTGTAGCCACCTGGATAGCAAGGGAGGTGTGTAAAGGGGGAATACAAAAGGTCAGTCTACTAGAAGCTGTGTTGCGTTGCTTCCTCAACTTATGTAGTCCATAAACACTACAATGGCGATGAGGATGGCCAGTCACAGAGAAGTAAAGTTACAAGTTATGTGTCTGGTAATGAGCTGTACAACTGTCACCTGAGGTTGAGACTGAATTGTATAGATGATAAGGGTGAATCCCTAAAGCACATGGCCATTGGGTGATAATAGGGGACCATGCTGTATCTTGCAACTTGCACAAATCATAAATAAACTGCTACTAGAAATACCCGTCCTAATATGACCTTAGATGTTGCTAGGATGTAAGACAAAAACAAACAAACAGCTACTAGAATTTATGTAACTTTGTGGGAAAGTGGAATATTTGAACACGCTATATGCCATAATGGCAAGAACGTTAGCCACGCAGCAACATATTGTATGTGCGATTCTGCCAAGGCCTGGTAAAGTTACAGGCTGGTAAACACAAGCTATTTAGATGCACCAGCTAGGTTATCCCACACTGGGAGAGCAGCAATTGATTTGTCAAATGTAGATGACGTAATGATCTCAGTACAGTGTACATAGTATTATAAAGTACCTTAAGATGGCAGGAGTACTAAGCGGCTTGGCAGGAGTGCCAACATTCGAGTTCAACACGACAGATCTGTCAGGTCTGAACCAAAAATGGAAGCAGTGGAAGATGTCATTTGAAATCTATGTCCTAGCCTCGGGGGTGACAAATGATGCACAGAAAAGAGCTGTGCTTTTGCACATGGGAGGACAGCAGATTCAGAAGTTATTCCAAACTCTACCAGAAACTGGAGATGACTACAAAACTGCAGTAGAAGCCTTGAATAAGTACTTTGAGCTGAAGAAAAATGTATCCAAAGAAAGGCAGAACTTTGTGTCCACAAGACCTGAACGCGGGGAGACAATCAATAATTTCATCATCAGACTGAAGAAAATATTGAGTATTGTGAATATGGTGAAGAAGAAGATAACCAAATCCGTGATAGATTTCTCTTCCACATAAAAGTTAAAAACCTGAAGAGAAAGCTGTACAGACAGAAGGCCCTGCCACTCGCCGAGATGCAAGAATTTGTGAATTTGTATGATGAGCCAGAAGCACTCCTCCTGTCTCTGCCCACTCATAGTGAGCATGTAAATGCCACTGTCTGCCGAGTCCCTACTAAATCTCCAATGGGGAAGCCTCAGATGTTTGAGGGAAAATACTGGAAGTGTGACATGGTTGGCCACATCGGCAAGGACTGTCGCTGATCGAAAGACCATGTGTGCGAGTCATATGGGAAGAAGGGACACTTCCAGGCATCTTGCTACTCCAAAGGGAAGAGTGATGGCTATGGTGATAGTGGCAGGGCATAGCAAGGTCGCAAAGGAGGTAAAGGAAGAGGAGGTAAGCAGAAGGTCCATGCAGTTGAAGAGTGTGAAACTGAAGCCAGTGACCAGGCATTCTACATATTCTCTGTGTCACCACAGGAGGAAAGTATGAAAGTTCATATAAATGGTATGCCGGTGGACATGATAGTGGATTCTGGTTCAAGCTGCAACATTATCCCAGAAGTCATGTTCCGCAGATTGCCAGAAGTGGACCTTATCCACAGTAAAAGCTGTGTGTATGCATACGCATCTCGAAGTCCACTGGATGTGTTGGGAAAATGCATAGTAACAGCAAAGGTCCGAGGAGCAGGTCAAGTAGATGATGCCCATGCCTCTCTGTTCGGGAAGAAGACAGCTGAGGATCTTGGGGTGCTGAGAGTGGGCCTGCCTTCACGTGGCCCTGCCTTCATGTGGCCCAGGGTAAATGCCATTGGCTTGAACAAGTTAACAAAGGAAACACTCAGGCAGAAGTTTCCAGAAGTCTTCAGTGGCCTTGTAAAGTTAAAGAACTACAAGCTGAAACTCAAACTAGATGATTCAGTAAGACCAGTGGCACAGCCAATCAGAAGACTCCCCTTTCACAGGCGAGAGCGAGTGATTGAGAAACTAAAAGCACTGGAGAAGTTAGATGTCATTGAGTAGGTGGATGGGCCAACACAATGGGTCAATTCCTTAGTGAAAGTGGAAAAACCCAATGGTGATGTTAGAGTGTGCCTTGACATGAGGGAAGCAAACAAAGCAATGGTGCGGGAACACCAGCCAATTCCCACTGTGGAAGAAACCATACAGGAGATGGGAGAAATGAAAGTTTACACCAAGCTGGATCTCAATATGGCATTCCATCTAATCGAGCTCCATTCTGACTCCAGGGATGGCACAACGTTTGCAGCACCAAATGGCCTATACAGGTATAAGGGTATTGTGTTCGGTGTTAACATGGCATCTGAAAAATTCAATCATATCCTGAGGCAGTTGCTACAGGACTGCCCGGGAGCCTTCAATATCCATGACGACTTAATAGTGGGTGGCGTGGATGAGGAGCAGCATGATTAGCATGTGCTGAGGGTCTGCAAGAAGTTTCAAGAGAATGGGCTCACCTTTAACTTTGACAAACTGATCTTCCGAGTACCGAAGGTAGAATTCATGGGTCACACTATGACAGACAAAGGTTTGAAAGTAGCAGATAATAAAGTCAAGGCAATTGTCATGGCACCACAGCCAGTAAATGCAGCCGAAGTGAAGAGAGATCAGCATTGTTCAGCGCCAAGTTCATACCAGACTTTGTTACCATCACCCAACCACTATGGGAGTTAACTCATGACAAAGTCCAGTGGAAGTGGGGAAATTGGGAGCAGAGAGCTTTTGACGAGGTGAAGAAAAGGCTGACAGAGGCACCTGTAATTGTTCACTACCCGTTGGAGGCTGAAATGCGCCTAGTGACAGATGCATCACCCGTAGGTCTAGGAGCTATTCTCCAACAGAAGGATGTTGATGGTGAATACAAACCAGTATACTATGCCAGCAGGAAGCTGTGTGGTCCTGAGACGAGGTATTCCCAATTTGAGAGAGAGGATCTAGCTGTCAAGTGGGCATGTGAGAAGTTTCATCTTTATCTTTATGGAAGAGACTTTGAGTATAAATATTCGGAAGGGAATATTACTTATTACTATGATTATTGTTATACTCAGTAAGCCGCAGCACAGTACTGGTGGTGCCACCTCGGCTCACTTCGTCTCCACCGGATGTTGACCAGTGTCAGTCACACCGGAGGACGTCATATAATAGCTGATATATATTTAAAAAAAGTATATATATAAGTTTGAAAGTGTGCAGAATGATCGTTGGCTCACAGCATGGAGAGAATACCCGCTCCGCAGTGAATATCATGGAGGTTAAAGGTGGTTAGAGAGAAACATTAAGGGGCTGCTGCTATTTATATCCACCTAATAAATTATAGATATAATATCATTGAGGGTAAGATGATTAGAGAGAAACATTAAGGGGCTGCAGTTATTTATATCCACATAATAAATCATATAACTTACAGCGTCATCAAAGGCCAGTTGCTCTCATACCATGTATATGTGGTGTGGGAGGTTAAAAATCCCTTGGGTCGGTAAAAGTGTAGGCTCGGGCTTTCTATCGACCAGCAATGGAATGAGGAAGACCAGTCGTCTATGACTGAAATTTCCCCTGCTTAAACAACTAATGGACCAAAAAAAAAAAAAAGAAAGTACATATATATCCATATAGGCTACATGGGACGAGATATGATAGCTGATATATATATAAGATATGTTCAACTCAGAATATATACACCATTCATTCTTTGATTCGCATAAAGAGCTCATTTATCACAAATTGTGCCTTGAATAGGTGGGAAATCGGAAATGGTGTGGTCAAAGGGGGCATCAGATCAACACACTGACATCGGGACACGTCTTAGCCAAATGGCATCACAGGCCTCGGTGTTCAAAGCAACAGATGCTCCATTGTACTCAAGGCGGGGATGACTGCACAGGTCCAGAGCATACTAACGTGGTTTCGCCTTATTAGAATTACAAGTATGTACTCGCCTTTTTATACCTTCTGAAGAAGTGTTTTAAAATTTGGGGGATTTTGAATCTATCAACAAAATGTATTCCTCCAACGTAAAACAAAAATCCCCCTCTCCCCCCCCCCCCCTCCTCCAACACATGAACTGATTGGCACGTAGGTCCAACATGGAAGTCTACTCGCTAAATTCCAAACGCAGGCTGAAGCGACATAAACATATATATAATATTTAATCATAATTCTGCCAAGCTAATCATGGTGTGAATGAATGAGATATAATATAAGTGGCTTTCTTCTAGAGGGAAATTGTACTCGCATACCAATTTCTTTTTCATCAGAAGAAATCTCCGCCCAGATGTCTCAAGACGATAAGCGAGCACTTGAAGGTAGATGTGCATCAGGCCAGTTCCGAGGAGCTGGAGATCGTTTGTTTTATCTTCTTTAAAGTCTAGTAAGTCAATAGAAGTGGTGAACTCGCCAACATTGAAGCATTGTGCTCCCAACCGCATATACGTGCATCTATTTCCAGCGATCCCAATAGTTCCACCAATACCGGGAGGAAAAAGCCTATTTATACAGACAAGTGGATCACTTACCAAATAATGAACTTCCCATTTCAGCCCAAAGGTGTTGACTAACAAAGAAATGTTTGACATGCACTACGTAGTTTCTTGCTTAGTAATACACACTGTGTATAGATTCCCATTGAACATTTAGTTAATCTAGGCTAAATTGATGTTCGCACGGACATTAAATTTTGAAAGAAATTTATATAATTCTAAGTCTATCTCTGTGTGTCTCTATCTTTGTTTCAATTAGTAGCGTGTGCCTCTGTGTCTTTGTCTCTATGGCAGTTTTATTGTGTCTATCTTTGCTTATATTATTCAGGAGTCTCTCTGTCTTTGTCTCTGTCTGTTTGTGTCTGACTGTCTGTCTTTGTTTCTATTATCTACATATTTATTTCCCTGTCTTTGTCTATCTTTGTGTGTTTATCTATCTCTGTGTCTGTCTTTGCTTCTACTATCTGTGTCTAGATCTATTTGTCTTTGTCTCGATCTCTGTGTGTTTGTCTATCTGTCTGTCTTTGTTTCTATCATCCATGTGTTTCTCTGTCTTTGTCTCTATTCATGTGTTTATGTCTCTCTCTATCTTTGTCACTATCTCTGTATGTTTGTGTGGGGCTGTGTCTGTCTTTGTTTCTACTAGCCGCATGTTTTGTTGTCTGTGTCGCTATCTCTGTGTGTTTATTTATGTCCATCTTTGTTTATATCATCTGTGTGTTTCTCTGTGTGTATCGCTATCTCTGTGTTTGCGTCTCTCTGTTCTGTGTCTGCCGTTGTTTCTATTATCAACATGTTTCTATCTTTGTTTGGATGTATGCGTGTCTGTGTCTCGCGATGTCCGTCTTAGTCCCTCTCCTCCTATATTTTCCGCCCCTTCTACCCCCTTCCTCTCTATAAATTTGATGCAGCTATAAATGAATCAGGACCAAAATACAATTCTACCACTTAGAAACCCGCCTTTACCAGTAACAAATCTTGAGTGTTATTCGACGCAACTAAGTAATATCATGAGGCATAATGGTGTCTATATTCGTAAGGTGAAGCATGGTAGTTTACAATGCAGGCACACATTTTGTATTTGGATTATATCACAGGGATTCATATAACTTGTCCCGATGACTGGTCAGCTGTACACAGCAGCGGTCCATCATATTGTGCTGTTGGATAAGCGGGTTGAGAGAGTGAGGGATCTCGTGTCTGCGTCATTTTTTGAGGCATAGGCCTACACAATTGGAACATCTAGTCCACGTTCAATTGCCAGAGTAATCATCGTGTGCTGGGATATGTTATGTTTAATTATTAAGGTTTATGCCCTAGCAACATCTAATGTCTTAGCATAGCGAGTACCAACTTGTGACAGCATGCACCCATGGCGACTTCATAATGCTCTCCCAGTCGGCTACCTTGGCTACTGCTGATATCCCACTCAGTCACATTATCCCGACAGGAAGTGCCAGGCAAGGTAACGCCATTTGTTAATTTGTGTAAGTGTTTGGGCTTAACTCGACCTGAGGTTGATCCCACGACCTTCCGCGTGCGAAGTAACCGCCCTATCCACTCGCTCGTCTTGGCCGGTCATTAGGGCTAGAGGATGGGATGTTGAAGGTGTGGGGTGTGGGTGTGGGTGTGGGTGAGGGTGGGGGTGGGGGGTGAGGGTGTGAGGTTGGGGGGGGGGTGAATAATGCAACAGCTAACATAGTGGCGGTGTTTGTTCGAGGCACAGGCCTCCTGTCCTTAAAGGCCCTGTCACATTACGGTGTATGGCGGGAGCATATTGAAAACCTATGTTGAAAATGGGAAAAAGCTGCGCATGCCGGCCTATCATGACCTTTGGTGACCTATCGGGTGTTTTTGAGCGTATGCGTAACCTATGAGGAGCGTACAAGGAGTGTACGAGGAGTGTATGAGAGCATACTGTGACATTTTTTGACGGTTTTGATTGACATATGGAACCTATGCGTAGCATATGCATAGCGTATGCGTAGCATAGCATATGCATAGCATATGCATAGCGTATGCATAGTGTATGAGCATATGAGTAGAGTATGAGTCAAGATCAATGTCGAGAACTATGGCATACGCTGTGCATATGCTGTGCATACGCTAGGAGTACGCTCCCATACATAACTCGTAGGTTATGCGTATGCTACATACGCTAGAGATATGCCGGTGACGGAAGTTGAGCATATGCGTAACCTATGCCAGCGCACCCCTAGCATACACCGGCGTACGAGGAGCGTACACTGGCATAGTATAGTATAGTAGCATATGAACCATATGCTCCCATAGGTCGAGATTTTTTTAGCATGCACAAACAAATTTGGATGGACGCATGGGAGAAAGTGTATGGCGGCGTACAACGGCATAGGCCGGCATAGGACAGGCATAGGCCGGCACATGACGGCCTATGCATAGCATATGGCGACGTATGGTGGCATATGCCGACGTATATGACGTAACGCGCCTACGCCGCCTTACGCTCCCGCAAAAAACCCTAATGTGACAGCCCCTTTAAATCCGTGTCAGTGGTGGGGTGAAATGACTGCAGTCAATATTTGTTATTTGCCATAGGAAGACTGCACTCACCCGAGTCAACTCCTACATCACCGAGGAGCACTCGTCTAAGAGTGGCAGTGTACTCTTGGGTGTGGAGTTTAGGAGAACTATAAAAGACTAACTATGAGTTGACTGAGATGTGGACCCTAGCTTGTTTGTTTGTTGTTGTTTTACGTCCTAACAATATCTAAGGTCATACCAGGACGAGTGGACCCTAGCTGATAGTCATGCTGTATGCCAAGATCAGTATCGACTTGTGACACACAATGCATAATCACGATGGCTCAAGAGTGATGTTTCAACGGTCCCAATCAGAACGTGGTGATGAATGAGTGATTGGGGTTTTAACCCCTTACAACATTTAATGCCACGTGAAAACGCATGCCAACTTATGACACTGTGACATCATACACTTATGGCGACTTAATAGTGTTGCCCCAATTGAATACAATACCGCTGGTACCGTGACCTGATTCAGTCACATTATCATGGCACTGAACCAACCAGTCCTTGCTCTATCCTAGTAATATCGAACACCAAGGGAGGGGTTCGTGTCACTTTTGCAAGACTTCCGTTTAGCTCACCCCCCTCACCACCCACACCCACAGGAAGCATACGCCTTACCCACTTACTTGTGAATTGGTTAATTACCGTCTTCCCGATTCCAAGCACTACATTTAATGCCTTTGTTTTATTTTTGTGAACGATACTGGGCGCGATGGCCGAATTGGTAAAGCGCGGGTCTCGCGTGTGGAAGATCCAGAGATCGGTTCCCAGTCGAGTCAAACCAATGACTTGTCAAATTTGTACTTGTCGCTTCCAATCCTGGCACTCGATATTAATAGGATAGGGCAAGGAGTGGTTAGCCCAATGTCAGGATAATGTGATTGAGTGGGATATCAGGTCATGGTGCAGGCAGCTTGATTTCCCAGTGGGGAAGCATTATAAAGTTGCCATGGGTGCACTGTCACAAGTCGGTACCCGTCCTGATATGAAGTTAGATGTTACCAGGAAGTAAAACTCCAACAACCAACCAATCATCTCAGCGCAACTTTGTGTGCAGTGATGCCCTCTAGCGTGAAATCCCGACATTAAAATGGAACACGTGTTATACACAGACACTGCTCCCCATACCATTATCTAACTTCCTCTCCATGTATCTCTGACATTCCCACCTGAGCCTGTATGCATGGGCGGTGTTAGCGAGCCAAAACTGGTTTTGGACGGGACATCGCGAGTTTAAGGTCGGGTACACTAACATCACTCCCTAGGAAGTTTACGGGCGGTGTTAGGTACCGATTAGGTCCAAATCTATTCAATGCTATCATATTTAACAGAATTACATACTCAAAAAGTGAAATTTGGTCAAATTATACCCAAAATCGAAGCGATATTCATAGTGGGGAATGAGCGTGTGCTCATTCGGGGTCATTGCGGGGCACGCGGGGCGGCGAGGCACATTTCCGAAACCAAAATACTCATCTAAATATCCAACTAACTGAGTGCGGTGGCCGAATCGGTAGAGCGTTAGCCAAGCGTGCGGGAGATCGGGAGTTCGGTTCCTGGTCGAGTCAAATCAATGACTTATAAAATTGACACTTGCAGCTTCATAGCCTAGCGCTCAGCATTAATAGGAGAGGGCAAGGACTGGTTAGCTCAGTGTCAGGATAATGTGACTGAGTGGGATATTGGGTCATGGTACTGGTGGCCTGATTTCCCAGTGGGGCAGCACTATAAAGTCGTCATGAGTGCGCACTATCACAAGTCAGTACCCGTCCTGATATGACCTGAGATGTTTCCAGAATGCAAAACTCCAACAAACAACAACAAACAAACAATATCCAACTTAGATACTGGTGTTCTTATTAAGCATTTGTTGCCACATAGCTTATAACAATCAATTTAATATATTTATCTCAGAAAAATGACAAAAACTCAAAACCATCGGACTGTGCAACTTTAAGTTTAAGCGATCTAGGATATTGCTCTGACGTCATTCTTGGAACCAAGGGGCACTAGAAGGGTGTTCTCTGTGGTAGAGTGGTTAGAGTGTCTGACTTTTTTTCTAGGTCAGAGTCCTAATCTGAAGGTTGGTGGTTCGATTCCCTGTGCCCCCACCTCTGCCAATTTGGATTTCCACCGCTGTGGATAACTTACAGTGTCATCAAAGGCCAGTTGCTCTCATACCATGTCTATGTGGTGTGGGAGGTTAAAAATCCCTTGGGTCGGTAAAAGTGTAGGCTCGGGCTTTCTATCGACAAACTGTCTAATGGTGAAAACAAGTCTATTCAGGCTTATCCATAATAGGCAGTATAAATCTTCAAATCTTCAAGAGAAAAGGAGGGTCTGGAGTAGACTGACCCAGGCAATTTTGAAAACAAGAGGCTCTGAATTGCTTTTTTCTCCAGACATTTCAGGAAGGTTACATATCCATTTTTTTCGGTTGGGGTTGGTGGACCAACTTTATCTCTCCTCCCCACTAGCTACGGCCCTGGGTGAGTGGTGGAATGTCGATTAACCTACAATGATGACACATGACTGACAGAATAGACGAATGGCCTCGAAGTAAGGAATGCGTGTCTGCATTATAAGCTGACGGCGGTAACTACCGTCCTAAATGTTAAATAAGCTTTTAAAGGATTTTCCCAGACAGTATTCTACACAGTGAACAGCCACCCACAACATTAGTTCATCCCACTGCCACCAGAGGGTGAGTTGGTGGTAAAAAGAGCTGAAAGCATCGTGAATAGAATCTGAGATAAGGATGGTGATTCTACACCTTCTACCACCAACACAGCCACCTATTCATGGTCATAGTAATGTGGTCTGGTTACTAGACGCTGAGTACTACTAGCTATGATCATGGGATTCGAACCCTGGTCGAGTCAAACCAATGACTTAAAAATTGATACTTGTTCCTTCATAGCCTGCCGTTCGGCATTAATAGGGTAGGGCAAGGACTGGTTGCCTCAGTGTGTTATCTGTGGCGGAGTGGTTAGAGTGTCTGACTTATTTCTAGGTGAGACTCCTAATCTGAAGGTCGGTGGTTCGATTCCCCGTGCCCCCACCTCTGCCAATTTGGATTTCCACCGCTGTGGATAACTTACAGCATCATCAAAGGCCAGTTGCTCTCATACCATGTCTATGTGGTGTGGGAGGTTAAAAATGCCTTGGGTCGGTAAAAGTGTAGGCTCGGGCTTTCTATCGACAAACTGTCTCATGGTGAAAACAAGTCTATTCAGGCTTACCCATAATAGGCAGTATAAATCTTCAAGAAGAGAATAATGTGGCTGAGAGGGATATCGGGTCATGGTGCTGGTGGCCTGATTTCCCAGCACTAAAAGGTCACCATGAATGCATCCTGTCACAAGTCGGTACCCGTCTTGATATAACCTTAGATGTTGCCAGGACGTAAAACTCCAACAACCAACTATCTACTAACTATGAGACGAAAGGGTACCTCATATATAATTCATGCTAAATGCATCTAGCATATCTGTTGGTGGGGCAAGCAATAGAGGATTGTGACATCCAAGAATTCCGCGAAAAGCAGGAGAAAACCTCTCAGAAAAAACTCCCCAAACAATAGACTACATCACGGTTCCAGCGGCGCGGTGCATTGTGGGATGGGTCAGAGCAAAACAACCCCCCCCCAAAAGCACATGGCACATGCTAATACAATGGGTGCACCTATGAAATGTGCTAGTTTCAGCTCATCTCAGCTCTTGTTTGAAAAATAGAATACTAACTAAAAATATATATATAATAAATTAAAATATTAATCTTTTATCCAGCATTGCATTTACATCAATATAATCAGCACATCCTATGCCATGTGCATTTAGATTTAGAAAGATCTAGGCACTCAGACTAGTGTTAGAGCCATAGCCAGAGTACTCAATGCATTGTCAATGGCAGTGAGCAATCTCCATACAGAAAAAGTAAAATATTGCTAAAACCACACCACCTAGGCACAAACCGCTTGGAACACATATAGAAAACATGTTTAACAAAAAGATTATATTAAATTTATAAGGTTAGGGTTTTGGATTTCTATTAATTTGGAATAAAACTGACATTTTTCAATGTGCGTATCGGCAAACTCAATGGCCGTACGCCTTTGCTTTGCTCCCACGGCCGTTTTCAGCGCATGCGCAGTCGGAACCGTGATGTAGTCGATTTCCTTTTTTATAATGTTCCCTAGGCGTGAATGCGTGGGGTGTTAGTGCATCAGGCTAAGGGAGAGTTAAAGGAAGCGTGTGGTAGCTTTAAAACGCCTCTAAAATCCTGTAAATTCAATAGCTTCAAGGGGCATTGACCTTAGTGCCCCCCCCCCTCCAGAAAGGGGGTCTGACCATTGACCCCACAAGGGGGCCTCTGTGGCCCGCATGGACCCTACTGGCATAATTTGTCATTGGAAACAATTTTTGTCAGTGCCATGCCCGTATATGCAAAAGCTACATAGTTAGATTAAAACATGATATTTTTTAAACCGAAACACGTGTCTATGTTTGGTCCTACATATCCTACTTAATTAAATAATGTAAATGACATGAAGTTAAGTTGCATAGTCCGATGGTTTTGAATTTCTGATTTTTTTCTGAGATAAATATATTAGATCGATCACTAGTATCTACTTTACATTAGTTAAAAGTTACTTTTATTTTAAATGGTAAACTTTTGAGATATTTTGAGTGCAAAAATGGAAAATTAGTTTTGGCAAGCTTGCTAAAACTCTGACACCATAGACTTCTGCAGTAACAGGTTCTGATAAATTGACTCAGTATTGCCTTCTACACTGAAACAAATGCTTAATAAGTGCATAAGTATCTAAGTTAGATATGTAAAATCAAATCTAGATAATTGATTTGGTTTTGAAAATTTGATATTTCATCGGACTATGCAGCTTTAAGCATGTCCGGAAGCGCTGAAAAAAAAGACTATTCAGATGAATAACAAATATTTACAAAAAAATAATATATATTGGTGCACTTATTACACATTTGTTGCTGCAAAAAAAATGGAAATACAAAATCAATTCAATAAAACCTGTTACTACAAAAGCCGACGGATTAAGGTTTTTTTTATCAGCACTTCAAATATAGCCACAAAATAAGTTACTTCAAATCAATGTTAGGTAGAGTATACTCATGAACCTAATTAACAAAAATAAAATGACGAAGTCCAAACTATTGGACTATACAACTTTAAGTCAACCAGGCATTAGTGCTACATCCTAATCATGCAAATTGCATAGGTATTTGGTTTGACTCCGCCCTGGGAGAGAACCCATGGCTTCCCGCACAAGAAGCGAACGCCATACACAGTCGGATATCCCGTCCAGTTCCCATAATGATTGGTCTGAAGCATAATGCTAAGATTCCTTCTATGCGGTATGCGGTATGCGGTATGTGGCATGCGGTATGCGAATGGGAGGATTCCTTCTATGTGGTAAGCAGTAAGCATCTCCCCACCAGCACCACTACCATGCGTTTCCCATCAGCACCCCTGTGTGTGACCGTTCCGTAATGATCAGTCGCCTCTCCTAGTCATTATCCCCGGTACACACCTACCGTATACGATTCGCGCACTAAAACTGGCTGGCCGACGCAACGCGTCACGACCCGGTGCATCCCGTTTGCGACTTAAAACTGACGACAGGGGGTGCTCACATATACCGACTGGGTGTGCACACATATACCGTCCGTTTCGCGACTGCGTTCCACGCACCTGGTGTATTTAGCGTGAACTACACTCGCATCAGCGCCTCCTAGCAGTTGTTGATCGGCCGTCGGCCAGCAACGCTAGATGGCGCCAAGTTGTTTTTTATCACTGCGACTGGCGTCGAGGCCACGAACCACATTGAGCCGTTTAAACTGAGCAAAATGGCGCCGCGTTCAACTGCTCAAAAGAGAGCCGCGGCTATTGGGCTTGCTCTGCTTGCCATACGCCGCCGCCAACGACGTCGGAAAATTGCTCGAAATGTGTGGGTTCGGCCACACATCGCTCAAAGATCGGAACTAGGAGCATTCAATGCCCTAATGGCAGGGACGAGCCACAGGCCTTCACCAACTTTAGCCGCATGCCGTCGGATCAGTTCGACGAGTTGTTGCGCCTGGTAGAGGATCGTATCACGCGCCAAAACACCCGATATCGAGCGTCGATATCGGCTGTGGAGAGGTTGGCCGTCACCCTGCGATTCTTGGCAACTGGAAGGGCTTAACTTTATTTTCAACATATTTTTCTCCTTGTCTGAATTACGATATTGTTGCTCTGAGCTACCAGTTTAAATCAATACAACTAGAAATTTTAATAACCGAAATATCTAACCAAATAATTTATTTTAGCAAACAAATGTAGTCTTTGTCCTTGTTTGTAGGTGAATCCTTCCGGAGTCTCAGCTACCTGTTTCGTGTGGGTGCGACCACCATCGGCCAAATTGTCCCCGAGACCTGCGACGCCATCTACCAGTCGCTGAAGAACGATTATTTCAAGGTAAGATTGTTTTATATCGTTTATTTTATTGATTTTCACACAACTTTTCACAATACCGTAACAAGTATAGAATACTGTAGCAACAACTCTGTCACAGCAGAATCAGAATCAATCGTTAGCACTCTGCGTACACACAGTGTGAGTAAAATATAATGGAACCGACTAAAACTAAACCCTAAAACAATCTTTAGCAGTGTGAGTACACACAGTGCGAGTAAAAAAAAATGGATCCGACTAAACCCTAAAACTGACTAATAACTTTCTAGAAACAACACCTCTGCAACAGCAGAAACAATCTTTAGCAGTGTGAGTACACACAGTGTGAGTAAAAAAAAAGGATCCGACTAAACCCTAAAACTGACTAATAACTTTCTAGAAACAACACCTCTGCAACAGCAGAAACAATCTTTAGCAGTGTGAGTACACACAGTGTGAGTAAAGAAAAATGGATCCGACTAAAACTTAAGGTACATCTTTGTCTTAAACTTGAATAATGGAACCGACTACAAAACGTTAACCAACTAATTTAATTGTCATACTCGGAATAATGATCAGATTCCAACATGTTTACGAACGAAAAAGGACCCAGCAACGGGCCCATGAGCTACATCTTTGTCTTAATTTTGAATAATGGAACCGACTAAAATACGGTAACCAACTAATTTAAGTGTCATACTCGGAATATTGATCAGATTCCAACATGTTTACGAACGAAAAGGACCCAGCAACGGGCCTATGCGCATCGGTCCCCGATGGTCCGGGTCTGTTTCCACTGTCCACCTGTGGGGTTCTTTGTCGCGCCGCGTTTCGCGCCGCGATGATTTTCATGTTCCCGCGGAAGCAAGCCTGATCAATGTCGTTTTGGACTACCATCAACACTTCTGGATCTGTGATCGTTCGTAGTCTATTGGTTACATGTTTGCCAAATGTCGTGAGCACGTCGTCTGGAGGGGCATGTGTGTCTTCCAGGTTCTTAATAACCAGATGCATAAGATCGTCATCTCCTGCGTCGCCGTCCCATCGCTTGCATTTTTTTTTGTTCAGCCAATCCTGGCTGGTCATTGGGGTGCTGGTGCTGGTGCGGTAGGATCTGACCTCTGCGGGATCGTCTCCGACGTTACTGAGATTTCGAGACGACACACTATGGGTATCGGCGTCAGTCCCTGTCTCCTCTTCGGCGTTGACAACCGTCTGTGCACTGATTACCTGCGAGCGTGAAGAGAGAAACAATTTAGTTTTTCGCAAACAACTTGTAGATTTATTTATTGTTGTATTGTTGTATTGTTGTATCGTTGTGTTTTTGTTTTTGCAGACCCCGGAGGAGTGGAGGAAAGTCGCTGAAAGTCGCTGACCAGTTTCAGGCTAGATGGAACTTCCCCAACTGCATGGGCGCCCTGGACGGGAAGCACATCCACATCAAACCCCCAGCGCACTCCGGGTCGGCATTCTACAACTACAAGCACACATTCAGCATCGTACTGATGGCCCTAGTTGACGCCGACTATCGGTTCATCTTTGTCGATGTGGGATGCAACGGCCGGGTTAGTGATGGGGGGGGCTTTTCCGGATGCACCCTTCAACAGGCTCTGGAGAACCACGCCGAGTCGTTCCCACCCCCCCAACCACTACCCGGGGATGATCGGCCTTTGGGGCATTACATTGTGGCGGACGATGCCTTTCCCCACAAAGAATATTTGATGAAGCCGTTCAGCCAGAGACATGCGCATGGATCATCGGATCTATAATTATCGGCTGTCGCGCGCCCGACGTGTCGTGGAAAACGCATTCGGCATCATGTCCAACAGGTTCAGAGTCTTTCTGACCAACATAGCACTAGCACCGGACAAAGTTGAGAAGATCATCATGGCGGGCTTCGCCCTACACAATTTCCTGCGGGAAAAGATAGGCACCACAGCAACAATCGACTACGAAGAGCCAGCGACGCACTCGGTTACTCCCGGGTCATGGAGAAATGATCGCGTGCTACGTCAGGGTACATTCCCATCGGGGACCAACTCGACGCAACGGGCCAAGAACCAACGGGATTACCTCGTAGAATACGTGAACTCTGCGACAGGGTCTGTCCCGTGGCAGTCGGCCATGATCTAGACTGTATATATGATAACTAGTGTAACACTTTTGGACTACCAGCAAGACTTTTCTATCTGTGATCGTATGTAGTGTATCGGAAAAGTAGCCTGTATATATGTAAACAAAAGGACTTGATATATGTATATTTGTATATTTTGTATATTTGTAAAATAAACCATTACTTTATAATTTAGAACTTATATAGTGTGTGTGTGTATTGATAAGCATCGTTACCTCAGCAGTTTCTTGACTGCATCTTAGCGACGGCAGTAGGTGGTTGGTGACACTCTGCCGTCGCTGCAAATGTGGTGCAAGGAATGACAGCGAGCTCTGGATCCATTTCTGCCTGGCGGTCAGACGCTTCCCTTCAGAACCCGACGCCGCTTGTTTACGAAAGCGTGTGTTCTGGGTGCAGAGGTTCGTCATCCGTTTCTGGATGGACGTCGCTGTAAAAACAAATTATACCCGTCTTGTATTGTATTGTATATTAGGGAAACATAGCAGTAAGAAACCCGACAAATAATAAATGCTACAACCTGGCACCCCATATTTTATTCGGCACTCTGACATACAACGCGAGCCGTTTCGCGATTAGAACAATTATCCATGGTCATTTATCTGATTATTTATCGCCATTATGGCCGTTCCGCGATTACGTTTCGTGATTAGTTACAGCGAATTTGCAATTGCATTTCTTGTAAACTTGTTAAGGACACAAAAACTGGCCCTTTCGTGAATAAGACAAATAAAGAAAGAACATTTATTCTCTACCGATGTGTTAATGATAGCCCACTAACTTTGAGTTGAAAACCAATAACTTAATGTAATTTTCATGTGAGAGCGACGACGTAAGCAGACGCCATTTTCAACCACCGGCGCATTTCACAACAATGATGACAAACTAAAACTACAATATTATCGGGAAAAACGGGCCTACCTGACTGTCCGACTTCTGCGGAGATCGCCGCCAACGCACCAACTTTCTTGACTCGGTTAAAATACTCTTGGCAGGACACATCAAACAGACACGGCAGAGTTTGCCACATCTCGACCATCGCAACCTCTGCCTCGTTCGTCCAGTCTGCCATTTTTATCGTTTTTGTATGGACACGGTCACATGACGGTCACATGACCCTTCCCGGCCTGGCGATTGGCTGACGCGTTAAAACCCCGACGCGATCGATCGCCGACTAGCACACACCTACCGTATACGATACAACTGACCGCTCACATATACCGATTCTCGAACGGGCCGATTCGTTTTTCGAATCGGTTGCGATTCGAGTTGTAAGCCCTAAAACTTAGTTTTATACGCGAATCGCAAGCGTCTAGTGTGCGCGGGGGTCGCACACCTAACGACTAAAACTCAGTTTTATGCGCGAAACGGGCAGTTTTAGATCGTATACGGGGGGTGTGTACTAGGCATAATGGACATGTGCGACTGACGTTTCTATTCGCATACCGCATGCCGCACCGATCGCTACAGGGACCGATCGAGTTTCCGCATTCGCATTCGCATTCGGACGTAAGGAATCACCCCCATTGACTTAGATGCTTTCCGATTTGTTGCCGCATTCGCATTCGCATACTGCATACCGCATACCGCATGTAAGGAATCTTAGCTTTAATCATAATCCCAATTAAATATAAAACGGACTTTGTTTAATGTAGATATGTATACATCGAACCGTTTATTTGTCTTTCATCTCATTATTATCTCAATACCAGGGTGAACAGTTTTAAGTACACATTGCCAAACTTACGTGGATCATGGTGGTATCAACAGTACTTTAATACCTTTCACTCTTTGCTCCAGCACTCACAAGGCATTGCGAGATCTGTCTCTACCTCGTTATCCTCAATCTGATTCCATACTGGCAAATCACATGTTCGTTGGGTCAAATAAATGGGAACTTCTCAAGCTATGCCCAAGTCCATGTATTCACTTCACGTGCTACGATTCACATAATAAATCCATTGTTCAATCACATGTTAAATTCACAGAGGAAATGTTACTAAATCTCGATGATTTGCAGGTGACTTGTTTTATATAAGGAATTAGTCGCGGTACATAGCTCTTGGGGATATATTTGAAAAAAAAAAAGCATTGTTGTAAACAGAGAACAGTTAACAAGTTTACTATAACAATGGTTACTGAGTGTGAGAGTGCATAGATAGGGCATACCACACTCTACAGTGATTACTATTAATTAACAATGGTCCTCATATTCATCAAATAGAGTGGATCTCATTGAGTTTGTAGTTAACACTCAAGTATTATACAACAGTGAGAAATATAATAGAAAAAAACCTTTTTATAATGTAAGTTTGAGTGCGCAGAAATATACACATATATATACTATATATATAGTGCGTATGTAAATATAAAAAAGTTCGCTCTTCTTGGGTGTTCAGATATGAAACGTGAACTTGCCAATTTATTTAATAAGACTTGCTGCCTAGTGTTATTGCTCCCAATATTATGGTTATTAGTTGCAACATCATTAGGGTATGATTGAAACTTGGAACAAAGGTGATGCCCACCCATACGCAGATCGTACAGGCCTAATGCTGGCAAATATATTATACAATATTTCAGTAAATAGTCCATTCTATAGTTTCGTAAATATGACTGCAAATTTAATCTCTCCAAACAAATTAAGCATGTTATATGAGGAATACAACCTTACATCTGAGATTTTCTTGTTGATACCAATCAGACCAAGTATATTGTGTCATGACGTCAGCGCACGGATATCCATTTAGAATGGACATTATTTGGCCTACTAGGCATATAGTATGACTGATAGTGTCTAAGGAGTCAAACCATACATTTTCTAAGTGACCCCAGTGTTCACAACTGGGCCTTAGACCATACCGCTAGATCTAATTTCTTTATTTTTATCTTCAAGCTATTTCTAAAATGCCGCATATGCAATCAACTACCCTATAATACTAAGACGGCTCACTCCCTATCTCTCCAATGGTCATGTCAATTTCGCAGTGCCACCTTGTGGTGGGTTTGATCATCCCAGCTGCTGGTTGGTGTTTCACATGTAAACACATACAATTATATTATACATGAGATATGTAAGTATGAATACACATCAATATGAAATTGCTATGAACAAATACCCATCATCATCATCATCAGCATCAGCATCAGCATCGCCATTATCACACATCTTTCACATTCATATATACATTTATACATATAATATAGCACCTGTTTAACCAAGAGAACAGCCAGCGCACCAAGTAGTGGGTTTGATCATTTTGATTACACAGTACAGGCTGAGTGAGCCGTCTTAGTATTATAGGGTCTTTGACGCAATCGACCCACATAAACCATGTGGTATCACCTATTGGTATTGGCAGGGGATTATTATTTGCATACTTAGAGTATGATTGTATAAATAGGTGGGAGGAAAATCATGCTGAGGTCAATGGGCTGCAGCTACATGCGTAAGGGTTAATCTCGGGAGGAGGTAAATGGCTGAGGTTCAGATGGCAAATTACCAGACTGTCAACTGTAAAGGTTGATTGGTTGTTGGAGTTTTATGTCCTGGCAACATCTCAGGCCATATCTGGACTGGTCAACTGTCAATGTGAAAATGGAGTGATAGAGGCTGGGAAAGGATGGGATGGGAGGGATGGAAGGAAGGAGGGATGGAAGGAGGGATGGAAGGATGGTGAGGGGAGAAGGGTGAGGGGAGAAGGGTGAGGGGAGAAGGGTGAGGGGAGAAGGGTGGCGGAAGGAGGGTGTACGGTGAGGGGAAAAGGGTGAGGAAAGGAGGGTGAGGGATGAAGGGTGAGGGAATGAGGGTGCGGGAAGGAGGGTGCGGGAAGGAGGGTGAGGGAAGGAGGGTGGGGGAAGGAGGGTGGGGGGAGGAGAGTGGGGGAAGGAGGTGGGGGAAAGAGGTTGGGGAAGGAGGGTGAGGAAAATGAGGGTGGGGGAAGGAGGGTGTGGGAAGGAGGGTGTGGGAAGGAGTGTGGGAAGGAGGGTGGTGGGAAGGAGGGTGAGGAAAGGGAGGTGGGGGAAGGAGGTGGGGGGAAGAGGGTGGGGGAAGGAGGGTGTGGGAAGGGGGTGTGGTGGAAGGAGGGTGGGGAAGGAGGTGGGGAAGGAGGGTGTGGGAAGGAGGGTGTGGGAAGGAGGGTGTGGGAAGGAGGGTGTGGGAAGGAGGGTGTGGGAAGGAGGGTGTGGGAAGGAAGGTGTGGGAAGGAGGGTGGGTGAAAGAGGGTGGGGGAAGGAGGGTGGGGGAAGGAGGGTGGGGGAAGGAGGGTGGGGGAAGGAGGGTAGGGGAAGGAGGGTGGGGAATGCCGTGCAGGAAATCAATTAGTGACGGAGCAACTGTATGATGGAGAAAGAGGGATAGTAAACATGGGTACAATTTGACCAGTTTGACCACACAGTGGTTGTGGAAGATCGTAGGTGTACCTACAATTTATATTATATGAACAGAATATACATTTTCGGCAGATCTTATTAAAGTAAGCTACTATCCACACCATTAATTGTTGTCACTACCACCAGAGGGCAAGTTGCTGGTGGAAATCGTTTATAAGACCTTTGCAACTGAGCGTGCTGAACAATCAGTTGCTATTCAGAACATAAATTCTGCCATAGGGTGGGTTGATAGTGGAAATGGTATATTATGACTACTGAACCAATGATTATTTCCCAAATCTATTGTTGATTTGAAAAGACTCACAACCTTTGAAATTAACATGTAAGCAACTACAAAAATAGTTACTGCAGTAAATGTTCCGACATCACTGGAATAATACCAATCCATCTAATGTTATGTAAGAAGACTACAATATTGTTTGCTCGTCCTTGACTTGTTGGTCGATAACTTTTAGTAAGGGTTAATTGTTTTTGTATACACTATTGGATGATGCAAATGTTTGAAAATGTTACAGCATATTTGCT
The DNA here is from genome assembly GCA_030323885.1 of Branchipolynoe longqiensis. Classification (NCBI taxonomy): domain Eukaryota; kingdom Metazoa; phylum Annelida; class Polychaeta; order Phyllodocida; family Polynoidae; genus Branchipolynoe; species Branchipolynoe longqiensis. Next base: position 112,538,943 of record CM059187.1, on the reverse strand, counting down.
AGCTCTGCTTCGACTTCATTGTTCAAGGTTTCAAGGTGCTGCTTCTTGTATATCGGGCCTTGCATGATCAGGCTACAGAATATATGAGAGATATGCTCCAGGAGAGAACAAAGTTTCAAACACTGCCTTCCACAGTCTCCAGCCAGTTAGCAGTTCCTCAGAGCAGACTCAAAGGCTTTGGGGATCATGCTTTTAGTATTGCTGCCCCGAGACTGTGGAATGTTCTGCCAGGATATATCACAGATTGTAAATCTGTTGGTGCTTTTAAAAAAGTCTTAAGACACATTTGTTTAAATCTGCTTTTAACTAGGTGAAATTTATTTTCCTGTATATTTGTTTGTAATGTAAAGCGCCTGAGAACAGCCTGCTGGATCGGGCACTATATAAATGTTTTATTATTACTGTTCATCTATTCTCTCCCCACTTCCTCCCAGCTGGCTTCGAGGAGATGTGGGAAAGATGGAAAGATAGATACATTTAATTTAACCTATGCTTCTTTGTTAGTTCTTGTTTAGTATTAACAGTATACCGTGTATGACAAGCTTGACAACTACGGCCTCCTCTAAAGTACTAATGAATATGAATCTATTTTAAGAGTTCACAAAATCAACATTGGTGTCTGCCTCAATAATTAATCAACACATTCCCCTCAGTGGCCATCCCACTTACAATGGCCGCTTGTCAACCATTTCTAGGTTGCAAAAACAATAAGTGTTATGGAACAAGAATTGATCACTCACAATGCTATGGAAATTATATGTTCTGCTACACTGATATTAATATTAGTATACCTTCAAGTCATTCAGTACCAATAGATGTATAGTCAAGTTTAAGTATTCTGAAATGGAATCTGCCACGAATTCTGCCCTTTCCTGGCAGCAGTCATGAACATACGACACGGCTTATACCAGCAACATGCGCATTGTATGCGGTGCAATGTGATTGAAATATGAGAAAGCCCTGGAATGTTTTTATTCTTGAAGCACAATTAGTCACTGGCCTATATATATACAGATGAACCTCGATCCAACGGACTAATAGGGGGAGCAGTTGTCCGTTAAAGCCGATTGTCCATTGCAGCGAAAAAAATTTCCGGGGGCTCTACCCCACGCACATTCACCTTTACCGATCACTGTTGCTTGTTCCTTGTATGTATATATATATATATATAGATATATATATATATAGGTTGTATATATATACATGAATGACCCTTTACAGCATATTTTCTAAGCTTGTCCTTAGCCTTACGGATATCACTCGGCAGTTTTAAACGTTCGGACCAGATATTCACTCTAGCGGATTGTGTCCATTGGATCCGGAATCCGTTGCATCGGTGTCCCTTGGATCGAGGTTCATCTGTATATATATATATCTATAGGCTTGCATGTGTCCTGTCGACCAGCTAATAAATATAGCGTAGTTAAGTTCATATTTACAATATTGATTAGAGGCTTTGTTTAATATATATATATATATATATACGTGGAACTGTGGTGACATATGAGCAGTAATATGTGCATGTCATGTATATATATATAATAAAATCTCTTCTCAATCTGAGAGTGTATCTCATAGATATGTATTTATATATATTGAACACACCCGATCAGCCGGCCAAATACCACGCGTTAAATAACACAATATACTGTGCCTCTGTGGTCAATTAAAAGAAAAGAAAATCAAATTGCCGCTTTGTTACACAAGGCTACAATATATGAACAAAACAAAATCTTCACAGAATAGGCATATATTCCAAACAAATACATATAGCATTCAAATAAAGATTTATACAGCATTTGATAACTGTCAAGAGATATGCATGTTGGCATATTAGCATCTTGCGTTCGCTAAAATGTTGCATTATTACAACAAGAAACATGTACGTGAGTTCATCTTTGAGACAGCGCAATTAGTAAAGTAAGACCTCCAAGGTGTATGTAAAACTGAACTAAAACAAAACGTATTTTTTTATTATTGGGAAAAGGGCATTGTCTATGCAGATCAGTGTAATGGAACATTGATTTTGCCTGGAGTAATCACTAAAATAGTAATTATTCACTTGATACACTTATGTCTGAAACGAGTAGAAAATGCGTCCCTATCGGCGAAATTTGATGTGTATATCTATAGTATCATCATCAGGCTGTCGGTTGTGATGCGACAAATACTGCTTTCATTACTTGACTGCCACTCTCCATTTAGCTCTCTGCTGTGAGAGTGATGTCCATGAGTCGGTCTTAATGTCTCTCAGCTTCAGGGTGAGTAGGCGAGTCGCCAGGCTGCTTGACTTTTCTAAACATTTGTTGTAATGTTTTGCAATATACATACGTATATATATACTTATATGCTTATATGCATGCATGTCCTGCATAATGCAATATGCAAATATAAATAGCAGAAGGAAGGAATAGGCCCATCTATGAATTTCTGAAGCTACTGTCTTTGCACTCACTCAAACATTAAAAGTAAATTCCGTATGGGCAATGAATCCTGTGTCAGAGATAATAATTTAATCAATGCACCACCTCTCTTGTTACTGATCCTTTCCAGTGTATATATATGGGTTATTCTCCAAAACTGGGCACCACATATTTGGTTTCCACGTTACGATGCTGATAATTAAGCCTTTGTTTGATTGATACCAAGTCAAATAATTATTGTAGCCTCTGTCTATCAGGTATGTTAGCAGTTCTATATGTATTGAATTTATCCCACATAAGATATAAAAATTATAATTGTATGATTTTGCGCTAGAGTGAAAATGTGAAAATTGACACATTGACACCATACATGTAGCCAAACATTTTTTCAACTTATTTTTCAACTTTTCTCTTGTCAGTCATAACCTTGTCTGCTTAACAGCAATCAATAAAATATTGTTTGACTATCTTGTATATGTTAAAATGAGGTTATTGGATGTGTCTTTGATTTTCATGTTACACGAGTGATATTAATGTATTGCTCAATTTGTATAAGATCTAATTCAAAAAGTGAAATTCATATGTACAACATGCACACCTTCATAGAACATTGAATTAGGCTATTATTTGGAAGAATTTTTGCTATTATTTGGAAGGTTTTCACTTTTGGTTTCCATGTCACACTTTTGTGCCCAGTTTTAGAGAATGACCCATATATATATATATATATATATATATATATATATATAGATCTTCGGCAAGTGAAGCTGCAGTGAAACGGCCCCACCCTGGTAGCACCGAGCGATCGGAATGCAAACTAGACAGAGATATAACTTATATATAAGGTTATTTATTGAGTGATAGGAGTAGTAACAGTATGAAATAGTTGCTTGTTTATTTTCATGTCATGTATTATATAGCACGTACACATTCTGTATATTATAATATATTATATTATGATATATGATATATTATTATAGTATATTATGATATATTATATAGTTGGATATATTATGACATATTATGATATATTATGATATATTATGATATATTATGATATATTATAATATATCATATATTACAATATATTTATAATATATTATAATATATCATAATATAATATAATATGTTATGTTATACTATATTATAACATTGTGTATGTGCTATATAATACATTACATGAATATATTATAATTTATATAGGGGCCACCAGCAGCGGAATTAGGAACCATCACCAACGCAACATGCATATAGATCAGTGAGGATTTAACTTTCCTTTGTTTATACTCACACAATTCATTACACAACACATATATGCACATTCTCGTCCAAAGGGAATAATTATGACATATCTTGTATACAGTATACCTGTCTTGAACAGACAACTCCACATTCAGATCGATGTTGTTCTGAGTTAGCAGGTGTCCTGTCACCGGACAGACAGTCAAATGAAACAAAAACAGTTTATACACTGACAATTTGTGTGGAAATGGCAAGGGTCACTGATGACAGGGTCACTGAAGACATATCCTGCTATACATCAGGATTTTCATACTTGTTTTCAAACATGTCTATCAAATGAGTTCGGAAAGTTGTTGATGTATCAGGCGTGCCCTAGTGGCTCCGAATCAGACAATTAGGCTTCATATTCTCACGGCGGGCTAGTAAATGTATATTTTATTGTCCCCATAACTTATGCACATGTCATTGTAGAGGATACTTAACAAATGACAACAGTCAATTGTTCTAGGAAGCTATCATTTTGTTATCTTTGTAAAAACCAGATTATTTCCATTAAGGAAATAAAACCTATTAAAAGAAATCCTCTTAAAGTACATTTAAGTGAGTATGCTTCACGCCAGATCATATTCAGCAACAACATACGTAGCGACTGCCAAGAAACATTATTTCTTTCTTTCATGAGCTGTAGATCTCTTGAAATATGAACCACTGTCTGAGATCGATGTCCTGTCAAAGTAACATGTGGATACTAGTTTTACTAATGCCAAAGCAGTGTCCATGGACTTCTTGGAAGTCCTATCAATAAGCAGTATGGATGCACAAAGATAATATACAGCAAACAATATAAAGCGACTGCATAATATTTTGCTGAATGTATAATATATCGACCAGCTAGCTGTGCGTTGGAAGTCCATTAGACACTAGGCTCGGCTCGGTTAGGCTTGGCTAGGTTTGGCTAGTCTCGTCTAGGCTGAATCGTAAAGCACTGTGTGTGATGAAATTGAACCACGTTGAGTCACGGCCTGTCACTATACCCACACATCCATAGGGAATGTAGCACCCTTATGGACTTTGATCACATTATGATGTCATATACACGATAGAGTGCTGCCTTCTAGGCTCATGAGCCGTTATTCATTCCAATCTATTTAACAAAATTCCTAACAGATAACAAATGCGCACAGAAATTATGTGACATCTGGAACCAATAACGTTTGTCTTTTCTTTCTCCCCCCCCCCCCTCCCGCCTCTCCTTAAACCCATGAATCAATAAAGAGTTCCTTTAAGTCTAACTAAATGATAATTAAACACTCGAGATCTTGGCTTCTGCGATTTAAGCCATGTATATTTCTGTCAGCCGATACGGAATGTCAGGGTGAATAAGGGAGAGAACGCGAAATAATTCTGCCAACCTTGTTGACAGAACTATTTACCGAAATATACCGAAATGTGAATTGTTGCCCGGCTTAGCCGAGTACGGTGCTAACTACTGTTAAACTGAACATTAATTGCCAGTCTTAAATTGATACATAGCAACTGCAACGTGACCAAGGAATAAGTCGCTAAGGAACCTTCACACATTGGCGCATAATTTCAAATTGTAGTTGATTCGGGGAGGGAAGCCAGGTACCCACCACACCACCAAGCGGGCAGGACGAACATTAGCATGAACATAGCACCCTCCTGCCTCATTACCCATTCAGTCTCCATTCTCCAGGACAGAGACTCGCTTTTACCATACCCACTCACCCTCATTTTAAAGACACCACTTGGTAGGGGTCGGCTCGGGTATCCTCATCCGAGATTCAGGTCATCGGGAAGGGTGCCCCCCCCCCCACCTCCCCTCGACTTGGAAGACATTGACTAATTGTCCTCTCATTGTCTAAATAAACCACCTTTCTTCCCACCCGTGTGTCTGGCTTCCTTCCTTCGAATCGGCTAACCCCGAGCAGCTCCCTTATGACGTCAATAAGGACCAAGTTGAAGGTCACCGACTGGATATCACTTTCAGCACAGTGCTATGCCTACCGACCTACCGTCATTGAACTGGCATTGAAGGTCCGATTAATTCGGATTAATTCGCTGTGTTACTTCAGAACCCATTCTGCTCCCATGTTGTTTGAACTACTGCATTTACAGTATCGATTTCGTAGTGAAATACTTTATTCGTATGCTCGTTTTGGTTTTACATCCTAGCATATCTGGACGGGACTGATTTAAATTCCAACTGAGAACTGTGAATTTAAAATCGAGCTGGTAAATTGACGACCTTTATTAAGTTTCTTTGTCCAGGAATACAGGTAATAAAGTCTTATTAAGGATGACTCAGATTAGTAGGGCCTAATCGTGACTAACACGGTAAGCCTACACCAGATTGGTGTGGGATTTGCAACCATTTCCAATTTTTACGCGGCTTATATTGCATCCGCTTTTTCACATAGGATATAATGGTTATTTAAGGATATAATTGTCCTTACCCTCGCAGTATCATTCGTAGTGGACCCCACGTGTACAAGATTATATCCCATACATGTTTGCATATAGTCAAGCTCTGAGCCAGGACTACGTCCACACATCTTTCATCAATACAATTCATCTAGGTGTATTTCAGACTGTACAAATCAAATCCATGCTCAACTTCTGCGACGGCGTGTTCACAGAGTTACAACCAGCACCCAGCACCAGGCGAATAGAGTTCCAAAACATCGAAAGTCCTCCCCCGCCTCCTCAACTCCCGGAGAGGTTATTTTTTTCGAAATCATTTGGCACATGGCTTATTGACATGTTCAAAACAGCAGCAACTAGGTGTTCGGATAATACTTGCACAAAATGTCAATAACAACCCCAGTAAGCAGTTCCAAGAAAATCGCTCTGACATGTGTCAAAATGAGGCTTAAGATTTGTTGTTTTGGCAACCGAAGACTCACTTTGATTAAACACGTTGTTGCCAAGGATATTTCTCACAGAGTAGCCACGGATCTGACAAGCCATCGACCCGCACATTTGGATGTTAACATTGCAGACGATGTTGAACTTTCACGCGGGACCAGCGCATGCGCAACCGCTTCGGTCTTCCGGTTGTCACACTTCCGGCTACTCAGCAGTTGACCTCGGGGTCGATTTCGCAGAGTGTGACGTCATAATTGAGCTGGCTCTCGTGCGTCTCCTCGTTCTTCTTTATGCTGATGACGAAAGTAGACTCATTCGAGTAGTGTCTGATGATGTTGTCGTCCATCTTTACCAGCATCCTGTAAAATCATTAAAAGTATGCCTTCAATTAGGTCACCAATCTAGCCAGCTCCAAAGATCGGACGCTGATCGGTAGAGCGCAGGCTTCCTCTGCGATAGAGCGGGGGTTCGAAATTCAGCTGAGTCAAACCAATGACTTATAAAATTGATACTTGTCACTACCTATCCTGGCGCTCGGCATTAATATGATAGCACAGGGACTGGTTAGCACAGTAGCAGGATAATATGACTGTGTGTGGAATTGGTCCATGCTGGTGGTGGTCTGGTCTCCCAGTGGGACAGTATAATGCCTAGTACACACCTACCGTTTGTGCGCACCCACCTACCGTATACAATCTAAAACTGCCCGTTTCGCGCACAAAAATCGCTAGGTGTGTGCTCCCCACGCACACCTAGCGATTGCGATTCGCGACTAAAAACTCAGTTTTAGGGCTAAAATGGGCCGATTATGATTGCGATTCGAAAAATGAATCGGCCCATTTTCAGTTTTAAGCGGGTCGGGTTAAGTTGCGAGTTTTAGTGCGCGGATCGTATACGGTAGGTGTGTACTAGGCATTATAAAGTCGCCATGAGTGTGCACTGTCACAAGTCTGTACCCGTTCTGATATGACATTAGATGTTGGCAGGACGTAAAGCTCCAACAACCAAACAACTAACTAGTCGGTACCTGTACCTTCGATGTTGCTAGGAGGTAAAATAACAAGAAACAAACAGCCAGCTCCAAGCATAGACTCTATATAAAGTATATATGTAGTCTTTGTACACGGTAAAGATTGGTCAATACCCATACAAGTCTCGAGCTGTCTGGGGTTAATAAGCAGAGCGTATTAAATGGATAATATACCCACGGTCTAATGGACAACCAGATTACTTTTTTTTTCTGTTCCGATAGGTAACGTCATTTATGGAGATCTTAGCTATCTAGATTAAAGGCTGCACACTATGAAGCTTGAATCAAGCACCACCTGTTTGCACTCTGTATAAAAAGGCTAATTAATTTACAGTAAGTTAAACACATTGCATGACCGTCTGTAAAGATGACTATATAACATGTAAGACTACTTATTTAAATATTTTGTGTCAGCCATAATTTAATTAATTGTGATTGAAATAATTGGGTATTATCCAAATGATGATCTTTTTGGTTAAAAGACTACGTAGAATAGTTGTTTTTGCACTTTTCTTTTCTTCTTTTTTTCAAACTTGTTGCACATGTGAGCAATTAGAATTGCTGTGCACTGGTGCGAGTACTGCTATTTTGAATATGTACATCCTGGCACACATGGACATCTAATTTGCAATTTACTCCTCAAAAACTTTCCCTAACAGTTTAGTATGTGCTTTCAATATGGAATTTCTCCCAGGGATAGCTTGCTCAGACACAACATGTCGTAATTAGATCGTTCCTAGTGTAACTTTAAGGTTGCATAATCCAATGTTTTCGATTTCCTTCCATATGTATTTACATGCATATATTGCGTTGATCATAATAATCTACTTTGATTTAGTAACTTATTTTAAAGAGGTAACTTTGGATAATATTTGAAGAGAAAAAATGCTGAATTAATTTTGAAAACATGCCAAATTAATTTTGAAAACATTCTAAATTAATTTTGAAAAGATGCTAAATTAATTTTGAAAATATGTCAAATTAATTTTGAAAACATGCTAAATTAATTGTGAAAACATGCCAAATTAATTTTGAAAAGATGCTAAATTAATTGTGAAAACATGTCAAATTAATATTGACTGCACATTGAACTGCTGGATACATGTGCTCCCTTTACTTATATTGTCTCCGAGGACGGCAGAATAAAACAAAAGCATTAAAGTGCAATAAATGATTAATAAGTGCATTTGTTTCAAAACTGAGATGCTTTCATTGGATTATGCAGCTTTAAGCTCTTAGCATGTTAGAACAGCTCCGGCATTCAGTTCAGTTGTTCTGCCTCATCTCAGAGAAAAGATTGATTGTGATATGTTATTCCACTCAGTTACATTACACCAGTTATATACAGCACAGCCCCGTTAAACCAAGCTCGGTTAAACCAAACGATCGGTTAATCCTAACTTTTTTCGGCGGCCCGGAAAAATACTACTATTTATCATATAAAAAAGTTGGTTCAACCAAAGTCAGTTACTCCAAAGTATCGATTAATCCAAACAAAATTGTTGGGCCAGAGGCCACTTCCGGTACGGTTAAACCAAACTTTCATGTGGTTATAAGGTCATCTGAGATTTTTTGCATATGATAAATGTTAGTATTTTGCTGGGCTGCCGAAAAATGTTTGGATTACCCAATTGTCTGGCTTTAACAGGGTTATACTGTATATACATACAAATAATAAGCAAAGTGTCCACATACATTGTATATTACACTCATAATGCACCCACGTTTTTGCCAAAGCCAAGTCAAAGTGGAAGCCAAAGCTCAGTTAAACCAATGATCGGTTAATCCAAACAAATTTCTATGGTCCCTTCAAGTTTAGTTTAATGGGGTTATACTGTGTATATATATATATATATATATATATATATATAATCTCACAAATAAATACACATGGCATAACACAAGCTGGACATCGCTTGTCGAACACACGCATCAATCTGGGCTTAACGTTAAAAGGGACAGTAACATGACCAACACAGCATTACCTCTTCACAATTATCAGGATCAACTGTGAGGAGTTATAATTTGTCACGTCTGGATCAACATTTTCTCTTGGAGTAAGTCAGAGCCAAACCACGATCGCACGGTCGCTGTGGTCAAACTGTGGCTGTTACTGTCATTCAGTTCTAATGACCCTCATTAGCTGTTCGAGTGACATAGGCCAGGGACTACAGACATACTTTGAAAAAAAGAAAAAAGAAGTAAAGCTTGTTTTATTTAATGACACCTTTAGAACACATTTTTATCATCGGCTATTGGACGTCATCCTGACATATTTCTTTGGAGGAAATCTGCTGCCACCACATAGGCTACTATTTCCGATAAGCAGCAAGGGGTCTTTTATATGCACTCTCCCACAGGGAGGACAGCACATACCACAGCCTTCAATGAACTAGTTGTGGACCACTGGTTGGAATGGAAAATAGCCCAAACTGCAAATGGATCCACTTAAAAGGATCGATCCGATGACCCACACCTTCACACGTGAACACTCAGCCGTCTGAGCTACGTCCCGCTCCCGCAAACTTTGAAAGTAGTACAAACACGACTATCGCTTGAAGTAAATTTGAAGACTTGAGTACGCCATATGATCTATGTAAGTCCATTGATCCTTTCCCTGTGTGACGTCACACAAGGAATAGGTGAACTACTAATAGTGTACCAGATAGTACTATAATGGTGCTGGACAGATCAGTCCCTACTGTAAACTCTTTAAATTAAATAATGCTAACAGCCTGATGATGCTTACCCCTTCTTGGATCTCTTGAATATGTTCTTGATCTTCAACGCGGGAATATTGTACTTTTCTTCTATCTGGAACATAGAATCATACACAATATTGAACAATTATTTAGCGCCAGTTTTATTGGATAGTGACAATGGCAGTTAGCCTGATATGGAAAATCATTTTGCATATAGTTAGATCATCGCTATAACCACACGCTTTATTAACTATGACCTATGAACTAGCTTCTATATTGCTTATTTATCATTCATGTATTGATGGCTAATGCCCACCCACATCGAGCATCAACGACACTTTGTGAAAAGGGCTTACGCGTTATGGTGGAACTGGTGTTCTTTTTTAAATTTGTTTTTAAAGGAAACTAAAAGTAAATCAATACAAAAAAAAGTGCATTTCATCAATGAATTGATGCATTTCAAGGCGTGCTATAAACAGAGCGGGAGATTATGGTTGTAAATTCTCCAAAATCATGAGCGTGCGATACAACACGGTGGATGCCTCAACAACAACAACAAAAACCACGTGATCTGTGATGTCACATTCAAATCCCAAATACCTTGTTGCAGCGCGTATCACAACTCTGCTTGTACAAAGCATCAACGCTGCAACTCACCGTCAGGCACTCGCTTGTGCCCGGCAAAGCTATCCATTGACAGTGACTTTTTCTTACATGAATACACTACTAGGTAAGCTCATCCCTAGGCTCACAGTACTGGCCGTAACGTGACGCACACATATGATACGAGATAATCCCTTCAGGGGTCACGAAAGGTCAGCCTAGACTGGGGCCCGCGCTACTAATAGTTCACTCACGGCTTTCCACACCAAACAAAATGATACAGTCGCCCCGTGTTGACGGTTTATCACCCATGTAATTGACACTTCCATGTAAGCTATTACTATTAGTTTTTGTGCCTGGATCGATTCATGTTCTCTATACTTAATGCCCGTCTTCCGGCTAATCCATACACAGGACAACAACAGCCTACCTATACCATATAACTAATAAGAGAGCCAGGGACCAGACGGGATGACGAATGAGTTGAACGTCTGTCTCCCAGTTTGGTAGATACTGGGATTCAAACCTGTTCAAAGACTGGTCAAGTCAAACCTATGACTCAAAAATTGACAATTGTAGCTTCCCAGCCAGGCCCTCGGCATTATTAGGATAGACCAAAGACTGGTTGGCTCAGTGTCAGGAAAATGTGACTGAGTGGGTGCTGGCGGCCTGGTCTCCCCATGGGCAGCACTATAAAGTCACCACGAGTGCACACTGTCAGAAGTCGCGACCTCTGATGTGGCCATGCAGGATGTAAATCTCTAACAACCAACCTAAGAGAGTCAGGAAATATATTTTTCGATAAATAACTATTAGCTACGCAGCTATTTAATCGAAGATAATGACTACCGAAACTACTAAGTTATTCAAACCCAATGATGTATTTGATAATGAAGATGTATGTGATGTATGTGATATATATATATGATGTATATTATGTATATGCCATATATATATGATGTATATACTATTTATGTTGTATATGCTATTTATGCTGTATATAATATATATACATAGTGCATATAATATATATGATGTATGTGGTATCATGATATATAATGCATATGTATATGACATAATGATGTATGTAATGGATATGGCCTAATGATGTATATGATATATATGATATATATGATATACATATGATATATATGCTATGTATGCTATATATATGCTATATATGCTATATATGCTATATATGCTATATATGCTATATATGTTATATATGCTATATATGCTATATATGATATATATATATGATATATATATATATGATATATATATATGTATATGATATATATGATATATATGATATATATGATATATATGATATATGATATATATGATATATATGATATATATATATGATATATATGATATATATGTGATATAAATATCATATATATATATGATATATATAGGCACAGGTTGTACATTATAATGACGATGCATATAATGCATAAAGCACATGTGATATATTATTATGTACTAACCATATACACTTTTTAATCACACATGTGAATTGATGGGGTGAGCTCATGGTTATACATTCCCCGTCGTAATGTAATACAAATCTTGATGATCAAAACCACAACTCATTGGCTATTTCATGTAGAACGATTCTTCACATTTCGTGAATAGATGAGGCGAAATGTTTGTTCAGCAAACGCCCCCGCCCCTTAGAGTGGGTGGCTTAGAGATAAAAGAAATTCCATATTACAGAGATATACAATTCAAGAGTAGGCATGTCCTTGGACATTTGATACACGATTGCAGTGGAATACTACTTTCCTCCACCAACTCAAACAGGGAAGGCGCAGCTCTCTGTAATACTCAAAGTGCAACCGGTGGATCAGCTTATATGTGATATAAGATTCATGGACAACTAAGAACTGGGAGAATTGAGGTGTGCAAACTGTGTTGGTTACAGTAGACGTTTGCTGAAATATAACTCAAAGGGCAGAACCCAGTTGGCATGCGCTTACTCATATCATGTTCTACCATGTGGTAAGCCGGTGCTGAAGAAGTCATGCCCTACATAATATATGGGAAACTGTCCTATGCTATCTATACTCATTTCAATCTAAGCTACCGCGTATTGTGCAATCACGTTCTGCACAGGAGAAACCGTGTGCTAAAAAGTAATAATTCACGTTTTTACAATCTAATAGTTGGTGTTGGAGTGTTATGTCCTGACAAGATCCAAGGTAATATCAGGACGGATACCGACTTGTAACAGTGCACACTCATGGTGAGTTTATAGTTCTGTCCCACAGGAAGACTTTTGCCACCAGCACCATGACCTGATATCCCACTCAGTCACATTATCCTGACACTGAGCCAACCAGTTCTTGCCCTATCCTAATAATGTTGAATGCCTGGCTAGGGAGCGACAAGTATCAATTTTTAAGTCAATGGAGGCATTCGACTGGGACCTTTCCATCCACAAGATTTAGGCTCCGCCCACCTGCGCAGTGAACTAGGTTTTCGAATGCAAAGAGGACCAGTCAAATGGCTTCAGTAGTTTCAGGCAATCAGAGCTGTCCTCTTCCATTTCAAATGGCTGCCCTGTATGAGGCCGGCCATTTGCAACCGAAAAGAACCAATCAGAGCTGTTCACTTCCATTTGCAATCGAAAAGAACAGCTCTGATTGGCTGAAGCTACTGAATCTTTCAACCTTTCCATATCAGCTATTTTGAAATACACTATCTGACCTTATGGATGGAGCCACAAGGCACATTCAATTCACAGGTATATAAACCCACTTCCTGTCCCAGTCAAATAGGAATTTGTAAAGAAATATTTTGATATGCATATAGCAAGGCCCAGTCGAATACGTCCATTGGTTGTCATCAGGTCATCTACTGATCCAACCTCAGCTCTGACAGTGAGAAGGGTCCACAGTGACGAAAGGAGCAAAAACTGGTGACCACTGGGTCATATTGAGCATACCCTTGCAGGAATAGTTTCCCATTCTTTAAGTCCTGATATTGTGTGATTTAAACAGAAGTCGATGTAGATAAATTAAAAATGTACTTCAAGCACTTTAATCAGTGCAAAAGATACATATATATGTGTAACTATGTCTGAACAAGAAACTACTAAAAAAAATAATGGGATCTTTCCATAATTTGAGCCAATCAGAGCTGTTCTTTTTGATTGCAAATGGCCACCCCTTATGGGTGCTGCCATTTGCAATATGTTATACAACCATCGTTTCGGTGGAATAAAATCATAATATAGTAATAATATTGCATTTGTGCACCATGTTTATGCCAAATTGTTCTTTATTTCTTTTAATTTTGAGCATAAATTCTACGGCAGCGAGCATTTGTTTTGATATATTATTAACCAATCGCTGACCCCGAATACCTTTGTAGCGGAAACAAGTTCAAACGAGTTCAACCGTGGCTGGTTGGGTCGCAGCCGTGGCTAGTTGGGTCGCACCATGGCTGGTTGGGTCGCTCCGTATAGCGCTGAATATGCTTATGCTGACGGTGGCACCACCTCCCGCTTCTCTCTGTAACGGCCGCCAACCTCATTCACTCTACGCAGACACTTTTATATCATGAAGCCCCCAATAACATACAAGCGGGAGACTCACGGCGTGTGCGAGGCCGGCCAGGGTGGGTGCGTGAAGCAGCAGGGCCGTGAATACCGACTCGTGCCCCTCACGCACGTAGAGCAGCACGCGCTGCGGCACGTCGCGCCCCGCCTCCGCCATGCTGCCTAGCCGCGACCGCTTTCCGGGACTCCCCAGGAAGTCCTCCGACATGACCGACTCGTCAGAATCATGACTGTTTGAATGGAGAATGGGGCGGTGAAAGCAATGTGCTTTATTAATAGAATCGGCAGACGTTGTGAGGAATAGGCGGAGGCGGCAGCTGCAACAGCAGAACCAGCAGAAGAAGCCGATGCAGCAGCAGGAGCAGCAACTGCAGATGCAGGAGCAGCAACAGCAGCTGCAGCAGCAGCAACAGCAGCTGCAGGAGCAGCAGCAACAACAGTAATAACAATAACAGCAACAGTGCATACAAGATTCACCCTGAGTAGAGGTGAAGAACAATCCTATATAAAAAGTGGAGACAATTTGGGTAAGTGAAATGAGCACATACATTCTTAATCTAAAAAGCAACATATATTCTTCACATTCTTTGATATATTTACCCGACACTTTTAAACTGATTAGTAGATTAGTTCAGTAAATCAATGAACTTTGAACTTCGAATTGACAGAGCCCACATGTCAATCCAATCTAGGTCAGGAAGCAGTCATTTTCATTGATTGAGGTAGTCAGATGTTACAACCAGTTCATTCAAACATGGAGGATTTACTTCATGGACTAAATTACTTCAAACTGATTTTGCATCATCATGCCATGATATTATGTGATTTGAACACTCTGGAGAGTATATGTTGAGGGAAAACATGTCGGATTGTTGCAACAAAAGGTAGGAATGCCAAACTAATGCCATCAACATTTTCTCCAACTTTTACATAGGGTTGTAATTGACCTCTGAATAGAGACAGACGTGAATCTTTTATCTACCGCAACAGCAACAGCAAGAGCAGAGAGCTAGACAGTGTTGGGTGGCACCCCCTGGTGTAACCTGAGATGTGCGAGATATACCGAGGCGAGCGCCAGTTCATGTTAGTGAGCACTCACGGAACTAACAATGCAGTACCATTTCATCGGTGATAATATTGATATGTCAAAATATAAAATAAAATTATGGAAAGCCAGATTGAATATATATATATATATATACGGGATTTACATGATCCCGATCAAAACCATCCGATAAATAAAACTTATCTTTCTGGAGATCAATAGATGAATTATCTCTTTGGTTATTTGTTTTCAGTTCATTGTTTTGGGTATGGTGTTTATCTATATATAAAATATGCACCCCTAACCAGAATAGGAATAAATGAGAATTGTCTAAATTCAAGCAAAAGTTGCTTTGGTCTGACAAACAGCTGGTGCTCCTGGTTCCAGTTTCCAGTGTTTATTTATATTGGTGCAGAGTAAATGTGAGAGAATGAAAAAAGATAAGATGGCTACCACAGAAAGCTCTCAATTCAACTATTAAATTTTATTGTTATCTCCGTGATTTATTCTATTCTGCGATTCAAAATTAGCAGGTAAATACAAAAAGGTTTGTGAAGAATATATGTTGCTCCTTAGATTAAGAATGTGTTCATCTCCATGCCGCAGTTTTCCAAAATCCTTTTTGGATGGGTTGTTCAGCAACCATCTCAAGAACAGGGCTATGGGAGTAAATAGTGTTTAGTGGAGAGAAGTATGGTTATATATACCACTGCTAACATATAAAATTGATTAAAATACAACGATAATACATTGATATTACTTACCAAATTGAATTGTTGAAACAGCCACTTAGTCCCTGCAAAGTTGAAACAAAATGGCACCATTGAGTCTCAAGGAGTGATGAAGTTACAATGATTACACAACGATATATTCAAAATCGCTTATGGATAATATCCACAACATAGTTTAATATTTCCCGATTTTTAGACATTGGCGGATGTGTGAACTAGTCTATAGTAATTACAATTGTTATATAAAAAGGTGAATGGTATATAGAGTCAGAGGCATTAAGGTATTATGTGGTGCTGGTGATCCTTTACTGATTTTGATATAAACATTATGTAGTGATAGATAGTGTGAGAGGGGCACTACTTTTAGTGTCACAGAGCCTTAGGAGGTCTGCTCACATACCCCCTCACCCCAATTGTTATTTACGGATCACTGCACACCCAGACACAACAGAGCACTGTAGCCATAAACAACCAAGGCTTGGCTATAGGCAGGTTGGATGTTCATTGGTTGATTGGAGAATGCCTATTGCTGATTGGAGGAGCTGATCAGGTGTGACAGCCATCTTGGATTCCTGAAACTATATAGTAATAAACCTGAGGGTGTACGCTCTCTGTCTTTCTGTGCATTTCTACACTACCTTTCTCTTGCCTGTATTGATTTCATATTTAGCCTACCTACACAACCACAGCTGCCAGCCGTCGACTTTACAGCAGGTGAACTATAACGGATTACCAACTAAAACAATCAACGTTGGATGCGGTCACCTAGTGTCATACATAACACAGCTACATGTGCCAGCTTCGATTTTGCTGTGTTAGTAGTAACACAGTCCATACAGGGTGACTGTCACTGTCATTTAGTGTCACTGTCAAGAAGTGTCACTGTCAAGAAGTGTCACAATCAAACAGTGTCTCTATCATTTAGTGTCACTGTCATTTAGTGTCACTGTCATTTAGTGCCATTATAAGACAGTGTCACGGTCATTTATTGCTCCTGATGCCATCATTCCACTATCAAGTAGTGTCACTGTCAACTAGCCTCACTCTGACTTATTGTCATTGTCAATTAGTGTCATTCTCATTAAATGTCACTGTCATTTAGTATCACTCTCAAATAGTGTATATCACTGTCACGTGGTGTCACTGTCAAGTAGTGTCATTGTGACTTATTGTCACTGGAAATTAGCGCCATCATTCTCATTAAATGGCACTGCCATTTAGAATCTCAAATGGTGTTACTGTCATTTAGTGTCACTGTCATTTAATGTGACTGTCATTTAGTGTGACTGTCATTTAGTGTGACTGTCATGTAGTGTGACTGTCCTTTAGTGTGACTGTCATTTAGTGTGACTGTCATTTAGTGTGACTGTCATTTAGTGTGACTGTCATTTAGTGTCACTGTCATTTAGTGTCACTGTCCTTTAGTGTCACTGTCATTTAGTGTCACTGTCATTTAGTGTCACTGTCATTTAGTGTCACTGTCATTTAGTGTCACTGTCATTTAGTGTCACTGTCCTTTAGTGTCACTGTCCTTTAGTATCATTGTCCTTTAACTCTAACTTAACGAGACTATTCTGAGAAGACTCCCTAGCGAGGGGTATGTAGCACATTCGCCCTAGCTGTATTTATGGCAAGAATCCAGTCTAGCTTCAGAAAGCTGGGGGTAGATGGGTGAACTGCCGTCCCCTTCCCCCTTACCTTGTCTGCTCTTTGGGACTTGTTAAATACGACTATGACAGCTATATATGTACAACCGGTGCATGGCTGCGCCACCATTGACAACATCACCATCTACAGTTTTTATTCGTGGTTGTCTATAATGCCAAATACAAAAAAGTTCATGATTCTCCTTCTGAAAAAGAAAATCAGGTTCGGCCGGGCGTTTTTTTTGGGGTGTTTGTTAAAATGTCAGTATTCCACTGGTCTCCTTATTTAATTCCCTCCCTCCTCCCCATCCAACACCCTCCCTCTTCCACACTGTAACACCCCCCCCCCCCTCTCTTCCAACCTTCTCCACTCTCGACCATGCTCCCTCCCCTTCCCAGTTCCCTCCCTATTCCCCCTCAAATCACTCTCCATTCCTTTCCCCTACTGCCCTGTCCATTCCCCCCCTCTTCGCTCCGCTTTCTATTTCTCACTCGATCCACCCCACTATCAACTCCCTTTTCTATTTCTCACTCCACCCGCCCTCACCATTTAGCAGTTTAAAAGAAAAGAAAAAAAAGACAAAGAAAAAGATCAGTAGCGGGCGATTTTTCAAGCACGGGCGGGGCCGATCAACAATTTTTTAAAAAAAGAGAAGAATTTGGCATGGGGGGGGGGGAGGGAGGGGGAGAGAGGGGGGGGGGGCTAAGCCTAACAGGTACCGTATACTTTCTGAAGCCTAATTAGATCGTGTAATACAGCCTGCACGTACCTTCTGTGTGTATTCCTCATACTCTGGTACGGGGTTGAAGAGGACCGACTGCTTGTTGAGGTCCGCCATGGCATAGAACATCGACCTCTCAATGACGGGGTGGTAGATGTCCTCGGTCTTCTTCTGACCTGAATAGGGGAAGCAATACGTCACTTCCGACACACCAAAATCAGTGCAGACCAGGGCCGCATTCAGGGTCTGTCTCGGAGGCGCCTCGGCGATGCTTTTTGGTCTATTTGCATTCAGAGTGCGTCTCGGCGAAGTCTCGGCGACGCCTCCCTTTTCAGACTGGAGATGAAAAGCGCCTCGAAAATGGCCGCTGCATTCAGTGCTTTCAGCCAATGACAGCACAGCTTTACCATTGCAAATGGCCACCGCCTATGGAGGCCGCCATTTTCGAGGCGGCCAACAGCTAAATCCGTTCAGACTAGCCTGATGTCACGGGCGCCTCCGAGGCGCCTCCGAGACGGACCCTGAACGCGGCCCAGACGACTAATCAGGCTGCTGGGTTATGGTAGGATCAACTATAGAAGAATGCGAGGAGAGATGATGCAGGTTCTACAAAATCATAGCGGGTATAGATCGCATTGACTCCTCAGGCTTCTTCCATCTTCCCAACAACAACATTGATCTGTCATCACAGCCAACAAATTCCCCCACCCCTAAAAAAATGTGGTCTAGACTTGAGCAAACACAGCTTCAGCCACAGGATTGTGGATAGATGTAACTCCTTCTGTGAATCTGTTGTCTATGCCTAAAACATGAACTGCTTTAAGTCCCAACTCGACAAGTTTTGGATACGAGAATGATACAGATTACCATAATCATCCTTAGTAAAAGTTATCTATTGTAGGGCTGGAATTACAACAGGCAATCAGCCTACCAAATTCTGTATACAGTAAAATCTCCCTAACCGACCACCTCCACAGATCGACCGCTCCCCCATATCGATCGCTTTATTTGGGTCCCAACAATACTGTTGTAACCATATTCTAACTCCCTAAGCCGGCCACCTCCATAAATGGACCACTTAAAGTCGGTCCCAAAGTCGGTCGATTTAGAGAGGTTTTACTGTATTTGGTATTAGGGTATCAAGGTGTTGGGTTGAGCACACCAGCACATTGCAGCAATCCGGTAAACACTAGTAAACTGGTTAAGTGTAAACGCACGGTAGTAGTCAGGTGCTGATCCAGTTTATACCCCCCGCCCTCCATATCCTTACCCTCCCACGAAATAGTTTGCTGAAAATAATGTTTGCATTGTTACCATAACATATACTTTAAAAAAGTTTTTAAGATGTTAAGACGAAACATAATGTACAATATACATTCACTCCAAAGATTTGCTTAACTCTAAATAAGAAGAGGTGTCATTATTGTCGCATGGGATTAAGCTTTCACTTTGCTTTTAAATTTCAATTGGATTTTAATAGTTTTCATGGCAATGCATTTCCATCTGTAATTTTCTCGGAGATCATATTGCGACGTTTGAGATTAGTTCAATTTAGTTTGTTGGGGTTTTACGCCCTGACAACATCCAAATTCATAGTTCAATTTAGTCATTAAAAAATAACAGAGTGAGTCAAAATTATATTTTAAAAGAAGGCAGCACCATCAGTGCACATCTGTCTACAGATACCCCTCGCGAGCAGGGTTTGCCACCTTGAATGCATATGGCAAAATCACAGGTGGCTCAAGAGGTGCATATATACACATAGGTAACATCAGAGTAAGCAGTTAAGATTGACAGGAATAACAAGTAGGTAAATATCAGAATAGCGTCATAGTAAATAATACTTGTTTAAACATATCATACTCCGCAGAAGATCTCTGCCAATAGACCAGTTCAGAGGAATTATTATTATATTATTTCTATTGAGGTTTGTTTTTCTTCAAAATAAAAAGCAGGAATATAGGATCGTACTCAAGGAGGACAGTTCGGAAAGAAACCAATAAGATTGTGTCTCATCAAATATATCTAAGCATTTCTCAGAAAGTAATATCTTGTGATTGTGTGGGCAAAGATGCATGAAGACAGAAAAATGGAGTGAGAGAAGTGCCAAACTTTCTTTAAATACAACTTTCGCTGTAAGTCCCCGACTTATTGTCTTTACCCATATTTAGTTTTTTACATGTTCCGTTCTTCAGGTGGTGGCCGAATTGGTAGAGCACAGGCTTCCCGCGTGGACCAGGATAGGGCAAGGGCTGGTTAACTCAGTATCAGGATAATGTGATCAGGATCAGGAGTCATGGTGCCGGCGCCCTGATTTCCCAGTGGGCAACACAATAAAGTCGCTATGAGTGTCACAAGTCACAAGTCGGTACCCGTCCTGATATGACCATAGATGTTGCCAGGACGTAACACTTCAACAACTAACCAACCCTTCTTAAGGGAAATGAAACTGACGCATCTTTAAAGTTGGATAGTCCGATGGTTTTGAGTTTCTGTCATTTTCTGAGTTAAATATATTAAATTGATTGCTATAGCCTCCCTTACTTTAGTTTGAAGTAACTTTTATTTTAAATGTCTAACTTTTGAGATATTTGAAGTGCAACCATCCACAAATAATTTTGGCAAGCATGCCAAAACTCTTACACCATAGGCTTCTGCAGTAACACTTTCTATTCAATTGGCTCTGTATGCCCTTCTGTGTGGCGACAAGTGCTTAATATGTGCACCGGTATCTAAGTTTGATATGTAGAATCAAATCTGGATAATTGTTTTTGTTTTGAAAATTTGATGTTTTCATTGGACTATGCAGCTTTAAATAGTTTTAACAAAGTTGTAAACATGTCATATTAAACACAAGACAGTACTAAAATTGCTCTTGCTAGTAATGGCGTTCTGTAAAGTCTACATGCTTGTTTGTTTGTTTGAGTTTTATGGCCTGGCAACACCTAAGGTCATATCAGGATGGGGTACTGACTTGTGACAGTGCGCCCGTATTGCGACGTTATAGTACTGCTCAACTGGGAGACCAGGCCACCAGCACATTGACCTGATATCCTACTCAGTCACATTGTCCTCACACTGAGCTAACCAGTCCTTTATCGATCCTATTAATGCAAACTGCCAGGCTAGGCAGTGACAGGTATCAATTCAGTAAGTCATTGGTTTGACTCGATCGGGGAATAGAACTCCCGACCTTCGGCACGGGAAGCCTGCACTCTACCGATTCGGCCACCACATCCGGTCATAAATTCTACAATATTACTACAGTAAAACCTCTCTAAATCGACTGACCATGGGACCGACTTTAAATGGTCTATTTAGGGAGGTGGTCGGTTCAGGGAGGTTTTTGTTATCATTACAATGGTATTTTATGGGCAATTGTTTGGGACCCAAATAAAGCGATCGATATAAAGGAGTGGTCGATCTGTGGAGGTGGTCAGTTAGAGAGGTTTTATTGTATCAACTCACCCATCGTCTCAGCACTCTTTGCCTTGGCTTCTTTGCGCCGCTCCTCATCTCGTGTTTTTCGCTCGGCACCCTGAGGGAGTGGGATAGACACACATAACACCATCATAAATCGGATACCTTTGACATGTAAATAAGGCCAAGTGTGCAGTGTGCATGACCCGGCAATGGAGACTGTCAGGAGGCGTCAGGGTGAGGGCGATGCGCAAGCCGGTAGTGCCCCAGACGGCCACCCTGTGAACTAACTGCATGAGCTTGCTCGCCCCTTTTACAAATAAGTCACTGACCATTCTCTCTCTCGAGCGGGCTCTCCCTCTCCCTCTTTCTCCCTCTCTCTTTCTCCCCCTCTCTCTCCTCTCCATCTCTCTCCCTTTTATTCTCTTTCCCTTTCTCTCTCCGTCCCTCTCCCTCCCTCTCTCACCCCTCTCCCTCCCTTCCTCCTCCCTCTCTCTCCCTCCCTCTCTCCCTCCCTCTCTCTCTATCTGTCCCTCCCTCTCTCCCCCTCTCTCTCCCTCTCTCACCTTCTCTCTCTCGAAATAGGGTGTTTTTTTTTTACATCCTAGCAACATCTAAGGTCATATCAGGATGGGTACCGACTTTTGACAGTGTGCACTCATGGTGACTTTATAGTGCTGCCCCACTGGGAGACCAGGCAGCCGGGGCCATAACCAGCTATCCCACACAGTCACATTATCCTGATACTGTGCTAACCAGTCCTTGTCCTATCATATCCTATTAATGACGAGTGTCAGGCTAGGTCGTGACAAGGATCAATTTTATAAGTCATTGGTTTGACTCGGCTGGGATTCGAACTCCCGACCTTCCCTACTGGAAACCTGCGCTCTACAGACTCGGCTATCCCGTCCGGTCTTGAAATATGATCTCTGTATTGGCCATGCATATGAATAGTAAATGCTTGGGTCTGGTCCTAAGCGGATTTAATCCAACTTCTGCCAGTTTTCCGTGGCTACCTACTTATGTGGCTATGTAATTAGGCTGTCACATCTAACCTCGCCATTACGGAATAGAATTGGTGGTAGTTATCTAAGAGAAATTGCATTAATGAACAATGGCTCAAGTATATGTAAATTATATCTTGATTCTAACTAAATTACAAATGCATAATCCGATGCAAACGGAACATTTTGAAAACCATAATACTTAGATTTAATCATACCTAGAGTTGGCCCTAGAGCCCTACATATATATTGGTTCACTCATTAAATATGCACAGTTTGGTGCTCCTGGCATGTGCTACTATGCTGGAAAATAGGTACACAACACCTCTGTCCATTATTTCAATCCATACCCACAAATTAATTTAGCATTTCTGGCATTTCAAATATGGCTATCGCTAGCCCTTTAAAATAAGAGTATCCTCAAACTAAGGTAAAGTAGATTATAACGAGCAACCTAAAATATTCATCTAAGTTTTACAAGCCATTGGATTATGCAACTTGAGTATGACTAATTGTAAAGTTGAATCCACCACTCAACTAATAGATTTACCACTCATCGTGGTCACCAATTATGTAAAGACTAGGACTCGATTCTGTGGTTGTGTAGGCAGGCTATAGTGAAATCAATACAGACAAAGAGAAAGGAAGAGTATGAAGTGTAAAGGAAGAGGGAGAGTCAAACCGTCTGGTTTATTATTTATATGGTTACATGGGTTCATTGTAGAGTATCACCCCACCCTTTTCCCCCAATGGGAAACAAGCATTCTTGGCCCTACCAATAGGGATCCAGCATTCCTGATCCCCATGGCTACCAGTGGTCTGGCCACCACCACCAAGCTGTGTGGCCCCCCTGGCCACCACCAACCTTGACCCTGAGTGTGGTGATCCTACCCAGCAGAGGGGGAGGGGATAGGCCCTGAGTGCGGTTACACCCAGCCCTGCCAGCACCATTATGTGTATTTACATCCCACTCAGGCACCACCAGCACTTTCATATACATACATGCGCTTGGTCACGTACACCTGCTTAGTAATAGAACAATTGAATTCCCCCGAAGCCGTAAATCGGAATATTTGACACAATGTTTGTTATTGTGTACTGGAATCTATGCAC
Source organism: Branchipolynoe longqiensis (assembly GCA_030323885.1). Classification (NCBI taxonomy): domain Eukaryota; kingdom Metazoa; phylum Annelida; class Polychaeta; order Phyllodocida; family Polynoidae; genus Branchipolynoe; species Branchipolynoe longqiensis. The sequence continues at coordinate 112,514,805 of CM059187.1, read as the reverse complement.
ACGCTACCTACATACAATGTGGTGTATTGCTTTCATTTTTCTTCTTAATAGTTGACAACGACGAAGTGGTTTTGGACTATTGAAAGGCTAGAATAAATTGTGGATCCCTTTATCCGAATCAAGCATCTCCATCGAAGGGAAAGTCAGAAATAGTCAAATAACTGAACAACAAACAAAAAGTTCCCACAGAATATAGCTTTATAAGTATTAAGTTAAATGTAATGCAACATTGGTATTTTGGCTTGACGATCACCCCTTGGGGAAGCAATACAGTTATACAGTACTGAACGTTTGTGGTTAAATAAATCCGAACTTAGCTCAACATGTTATTTTGGTATCGCTGTGTTTATCTGTATATCAGCTACAGGGATCATGTTGCATTACATATTATTTGTTTATAATAAGTTGGTGGGAAGACAACCATCAATGGATACACTCTTCCTACAATGTCTATTATTGTCAACAGCTTAAAGTTGCATTGTCCGATGGTTGTGAGCTTTTGCCATTTTTCTGAGATATTAAACTGATTGTTATTATCTACCTTATTTTAGCTTGAAGTAACTTTTATTTGAAATGGCTAACCTTTCAGACATTTGAAGTACAAACATCCTAAATTAATTTAGGCTAGCACACCAAACACTCTGACACCGTAGGCTTATGCAGTAACAGGTTCTGTTAAATTGACTCAGTATTCCCTTCTATGTGGCAACAAATGTTTAACAAGTACATCAGTATCTAAGTTAGATATATAGAATCAAATCTAGGTGAGTGTTTTTTGTTTTGAAAATTTGATGCTTCGTCAGAATATGGAACTTTAATTTATGTTTGTGTATGGAAATTGTGAATAAAATATGTCTGTCTAAGTCTTACCTTATCACAGAATACCTTCACTTGGCAGTAGCCTCTATGTGAGGCCGTCACATCTTTGGCTTCCTCATATGTGTCTATTTGGATGTGGAGAGGCAGACCCTGGAATGTCAAAAGGTGTGCTCATAAACACCAGTCTTCATCCTGTATGCTAAGCAGGGATTCTATTTACCTGAGACCCGCCGCCGCTTTTCACAACAACAATACACCGAGGCAGAAAAGAATATTTGAAAAAGGGATATGGGATTTTGTTTTGTTTTATAAGGTGGGGAAAAAGATGAATATAGGTTATGAGTGGCGGGGAATACAAATGTGCAAACATTTACATCTGAATTTCAGACCGTGCCACCTCTGGTGAAGATAAGAAGAATAAACACCGAATGTGTGAATAATGAATAATCGATTACTGGCCAACATTATGCGTTTGGTTATTTAGCAGGCTTTGAAATGTGATAAGCCATAATTCAGGTAGGACGCTTCTATTTTCACAAATCGACGGTTTATACTGTCAACACGGGAGGTCGCTCCCTCCTCACTATTCAACGACCTAATCCTTGCAATCCTTTGCCCAGGGCGCGTTCTACATGCGTTGGGTATTCAATGGTATTATCTAAGATGATCGACCACCTGCTTACCAAGTCGGTGTTGTACAAGGCATACATAACTATTTCCCAATGTAGGTGCACAGCAGCAGACAGACAGAGTACTACCCGATGCAACATTAAAAACATGCCATCTTCTACTAACCGGACGCTTAAAAAGCATGCTATTTATAAATATCACATTTTAATACAAGTGTATATTTCTCTGAAAGTTGCTCTGGAGTGTTCCGTCATTGGCTATATGTAGCATTGTTTCACATATGAGCCTGTCTCAAAAGGTGATAACTCTTCTTTTGTTTGTACATTGTAACGATTGACACAATACAGCACAGAAACGGTTACACTGAAAACACAAGGACATTTGCTTCAAATCAAGATGTAATCTAGTGGGATTATGAAACACCATGTAAAAAACAAATCAGTTTATCCTGAGCAAATGCATAAGCAGATAATGTGTTGATCGTTACAATGGACCAAGTCTTGTCCCATATTGCTTAGCACCTTTTGAGAGTGTCTCATATATTAATATCATATCCAATTTGCCAAGGCTTGACAGACTACTCCTGATAGATCGGGAGGTGGTCATATTGGGTGTTTGAAATAGCGACTCTTTGTGTGGTGGTTGGCAGCTAGTATATAATAAATGCACTTTTAGCATCTTCAAAGAATGTTCACAGTGCGCTGTCACTTACCTTTACTCCTTTTTGATTACTGAAGTCCGTGCTCAAGCAGTTGATTGCAATGCTCACCTAAATCACGGTATTCAAAGACGAACAAAGAAAGGTAAGATGTTTTCCATATATTAAATCAAGAAAAGGAATGCTTCGGTTTAGATTTAAATCTGCTATGGTATGTTTGCAAATGCAAATCTGGAAAGGCAAATAAAAGGAGTAATAAAAAAGAAAGACTGGCTTGCCATTGCTTCGGCGATGAAAAGAAAAGATGTTATTAAGCAGTATAAAGCATTGAACAAACACAACAGGAGGCATGCTTCTTGCAACGTAAGTTACTCATGGGGTGTGTTTTTAATTATTGCCCAATTTCTCTGCCGGCTGCAGCTTGAGACATGGCGACCACAGCGTGCCGGAGCCGGGTGAAGGGGTTACTATGCAGGTTGTAGGTGCTGCTGACTGTGAAAGTACGACGTCTGAACACTTTAACCTCTGGATACTGAATGTTTTATTTGCTGTCCAGGGATCTGAACTGCCGGCACCCTGTGCCTCTGACGTCATCTCATTTACATATTCCTTTGCTCTCTGCTCATGCCTGGATGTCTTTTACACATATATTACATCCCCCCTTCACAAGTATTTTTGAGATATACACACATATACTTAAAATGGTTACATGTACATTGGGTTTACAGGTTAAAGGAAAATATGAAAATAACACAGTGACATAATGCCATAATGTCTTAGACTTTGACCATGTTTAGCCAATGTCCGCATGTACCCATCCACTCATGTCCTTTGGTTTATTGTCTGGCTACGTAGCCTCCCTATGACATAATGTGAACTTTGAAATAAACAATGAACGTATTTTCTGAAAATAAATCTTAATGCTGACATGCACATAGTTTTAGTGTGTCATTACAGCTGGCAGCTGTCTAACCTGTAGAGGTCTAGCCTGTCTGTTGGCCTAATCACTCGACCTGATCTAGTTAGATTAGCTGCGTTGTTTGCATATCTCTGACTTGTTGGCATGTTCTGTCCCCATCCAACTGGTTCGGGCTGAATGGCCTCTGGTGCCCTTATGATTTGTACTCCTTTTCTATACAACTTGTTACCCAACTCGTTCAGAATTTGGGGTACCCAAAATCACCCCTTTTTTCCATTCCCCCGCATGGTCTTTGTATTTGACATTATCACCAGTTCTCAATAGCTTGTGTGCTTTGCCACACTTTTGTCGTGAACACTTTTTTGACTCTGTTGACGTTTCGTCATGTGTGATTTCTTTGGATTTTGTGTTTTGGGCATCAAATTATCTTCTGACATAAGCAGTTTTCCTCTTAGCCTCCTGCTCATGAGAAACTGAGCTGGAGATGCATTAAGCATGGGCAAGGGAGTATTCCTATATTTGAGCAATGCCACCTGAAAATCTGTTTTCATGTCTAAACATTTTTTTAGCATGTTTTTTATTGTTTGGACAAATCTTTCAATTTGGGGGTCACTGCGGGGATACTGGGGATATGTGGCTATGAACACATAATGTGCAAATTCTTTGTATTCATGGCTCTTAAACTGTGGACCGTTGTCCAAAATTACCTGGCTTGGGATACCATGCCTTGCAAAGTTATCCTTCATAGCTTCGATCACTGTGGCAGATGACGTATCCTTCAACAAAGTGACTTCCGGGTATTTAGTGTAATAATCTACCATTATTATCTAGTTCTCGTGATTTAATTCGAATAGATCTGCACCTATCATTTCGTAAGGTTGACATGTTATTGGGTGACTTATAAGTGGTTTGTTATGTAAACTTTTCCGATTATTTTGGCATGTGTCAAAACAACTGACTTTTTCCTCAATTTGTTTTTTGATGTTGGGCCAGAACATGCAGTCAAATGCTAGCTGCTTGGACTTACCAAAGTGTGTCTTGTGCAATGCTTCAATCATTTCACCGTGGAGCTTTGGAGGTACTATGACACGATTGCCCTTCATTACCAAGTTGTTTTCTACTGTGAGTTTGTCTTTGTATGGAAGGTACTGTCGTAGACATGGTGATGTTTGTGAGCATGTAGTGTCCCACCCATTTTTTATATGTGTTATTAACATGGACATGGATATATTGTCTTCATATTCTTTGATGATTTTACTTAACAGACTGGATGATTGCATGTCCACTGGAGCGACGCTGAGTGTGTCGTCAAATAGGTCAGCGTGACCTAATTCAGTACTGTGTGCTCTGGACAGCATGTCTGCAAAGAACATTAAGGACCCCTTAACACAGTATAGATGTATGTTGTAATTTTGCAATCGCATTCTTTGCATATGCGCTGATAGTCTATGTATTAGCTTCTGCATGATGGTCACTAATGGTTTGTGATCAGTTTGAATTTGAACTTCTTTGCCGAAGATATAGTCATGAAACCTCTGGCAGCCGAAACATATTGTGAGCATTTATTTTTCGATAGCCAAACTGCACTGAATCTAGTGCACGAGATGCCAGTGCGATTGGCTTGTTATCCTGCATGATAACAGCAACTAGATCTGACTAACAAGCATTTACTTGAATGACAATTGGCTTGTCTACATCATAATATGACAATACAGGAGCAGTTCTCAATTTTTCTTTGAGTTTGTCATATGCAACATGCTGTTCGTTTTTCCAGTGCCATGTGACATCCAACTTACCAAGGAGCGTGCGTAGTGGTTTTGCGATCTCGGACATGTTTGGTATAAACTTGTGAACATAGCCAACCATGCCTAGGAACCTCCGAATGCCTTGCTTGTCACGCAGCTCTGGCATGTATATATTCGCCTGTATTCTGTCTGTCTGGATCTGGTTTTACACCTTGTTGGGTAAGTTGATGACCTACATATTTCACTGTTGTTTTGCATATCAAAGATTTTGAATCGTTTAATTTTAGATTTACTGACCTGGCTCAGTCAAGGACTGTTTTCAGTCTGTCGTTGTGTTCCTCAATGATTGACCCATATACCAGAATGTTGTCTGTCACTATACCTATCTCGGGTATATCACCCATGACATGGTGCATTTCCTGAATGAAAATGTCACTGGCTGTTTTGATGCCAAATGGTAGACAGGTGTACCTGTACTGGACCCATGGAGTATTAAATGTGCACAACAGTGAACTTTCATAGTCCAGATTGATTTGCCAATACCCTGTAATGGCGTCTAAAACTGAGAAATATTGCGCGTTTGCCATTTTGGAGATAATTTCGTCAATAGTTTTAGTTGGGAATGGCCCTCTTTTGATGGCTTTGTTCAATTTTGTTGGATCCAGACAGATTCTTATTTTGTTAGGTTTTTTAACAATGGCTATGGAATTTGACGCCCCTGCCTTGCAGAGTTGTAAACCACTGCCTTGTGGTACAGGTCCTTGACAGAACCGAAGGCTAAGGGAGCAAACCCTAAACAGAAAACCATGTCACTGTGGCAGCGTTAAGGGCGGTTGATGTATGGAACTCCCAACATCTCCCGACCAGCCACTGCAGGGACAAATAGTTTTGCACCTGTCTTGACATGTTCTTGCCGGTGTGAAACCTCTATTTGCTCCCCAAGAGAGTGCCGCTGGTAACTTGCAAAAGCCAGCAGCACTTCAACACTTTTGCAGGCAGCTTTATTGAAATGATAAATGGAGAGCGGCAGTCAAGTAATGAAAGCAGTCTTTGTCGCATCGCGACCGACAGCATGATGATGATGATGATGATGGAATTTGCCTATTCAGTTGGCTCCTTTTGTTCGACAATAGCACCCATTTTTACCATGCGTTTTAGTTCGTCATGAACCTTATTTTGTATTGCATACGGAATCGTCATCGGTGGGTCGACGACAGGTTTTACGGATTTGTCAATATGAATGACAGCACTCGATTTTATCAGGCCTAAACTTTGAAAAACATCTTTATATTTGCTTACCAGATCGTTTGCTTGCGTGCTGTGGACATTGTTTGGGGTGGAAATGTTTGTCGGCATGCTAGAGTTCACCTCATCAACCCGTGCCAACAGATTCAACACAACACAAGCCTGTTTACCCAAAGTAGGTTGGCAGTGCCGCACCACTTGGAATACAAAGTCTCTGCTGTCGATCTCAACCAAAGCCTCACCATCGGGAGTGATCCGATGCCCCGAGAATGTCACGAGCGAACACCTGGTCTTCGTCAGTTGCACCGATGCGATCCTGTCAAAGATGTTCCTCAGAAGAACGTTTGCCTCCGAGCCTGGGTCGAGCTTGAACTTGACTGGATGATCATTCACTCGGATGGTCGCATACCGGAGCTCGGTGTCTTGTTTGGTGTTGTGCTCAATAACACCGACAAACAGATCCGTCGTCAACACATTGACTTCCGGATCTGGGTCTTGTTCAACATTGTGAGGGTCGGGTTCTTCCATGGTCAACCATCGACCCTCAGTTTGCACATATTAATGCACTTTTCGAGTGTGATATCGGCTGTTTGAAGCATCTTGTTTCTCAACATCATGTTCTTGACACTAGCAACCAAGCGATCGCGCAACAGCGATTCTTCAATCGGTCCATCTTCCAAATCTTTCACTCTGTCCCTGAGGGCTGTGATATATGTGGACATATTTTCGCTGGCTTGATTATGTGAGTTGAAACGGTAACGTATTATTATTAAGTTTGATTTACTGGTACAGTATGCTTGAAATGCCTCCATTAACGGCCTGATCTTGTCCTGCTCCGTAAGCCTGATGGCCATGTTGGCGAAAACTTTCTGGGCTTCTTCGTCCGCGACGTGAAGGAATATACAGCATTGCACTTGTTCTGTTTTCGTAACGACTCCTGACTCTTATATGCTCCGGTTCGATCATGCATTGTTGCAGAGGATGAGGTGACCTGGTGGTCTGAGGCCCGGCAGTGTGTTTGCAGATGGCATTGTCCTTATCTCACACCATTTGACAGGACGAAGTCTGAACACTTTGACTTCTGGATACTGAATGCTTTATTCGCCAACCAGGGATCCGAATCGCCGGGACCCTGTGACTGTGTTCTCTGCTCGTGCCCAGATGTCTTTTGCGCATACATTGCACTGACCCAGACATGCAGACACAACATGTGTGCATCCGTGAGTGCAACTCAATAAAAGAATATACCAAGAGGCCGAGAGAGGCATGTTGACTTTGGTGGCGGAGGTGGCTTGGGAGAGAGTGATGGAGCACGCCATGACAAAACCTCGACGCTGTGTGCCGCGTTCTAATTTTTTATTTTTATGTGTAAAAAAATATTATTACCCCTTTTCCCCCCCTTTTTTTTGTAGCACCGATTCAAAGGTATTCCGGGTGTACCTTTCACACAAGAAGCCTCGAAGTATGTGAATAGCAATTCTGAACTGGAACCAGCGAACTAGCCAGCTTTTCCACAGAACAGATGATATCCCTGTGTGGGGGTGGAGGAGGGTTGTGGGGGGGGGGGGGAGGGGGCAGTTTTATATTTGATTGCGCCCAGTTGATAAAGCGGTGTCGGGTGTCGACATTTAAGCAATGCACACACGTACGCACATCTCTTGCAAGGTCCCACTCGGAAGTTCGGGAAGAATACCAAGAAGAGTGAGTGTTTGCCTCCACATTAAAAACGTTACTTTTAATTATATAGATAAACACACGGACAAGGAGGTGTGTGTCCCAAGCACACCCGTCCTAGCTACCAGGATGCACTAGTCACTAGCATATCAGCGAAATATATTAGTTTACCTTTTATCTATTTAGTTATTGATTTACTTATACACACATTATATATATATAATATATATATATATAATGTATATACCCATTTCGTCTAATTTACTATGCGTTTCTAAGCAACTGGCCACATTTCCCTTATTTCTGTGTAGTTTCATCCAGTATATCACTTTATTATAAAGCGATTTCTAACGGACCATAACACCACCTAATGGCATTATGCTAATCTTATCCACCATTCAGCCCAGGAGAAACCACACCAGCAAACGCACAAGCACGCACACACATATACCCATATGGTCTCCATTATATTACATTAACTACATACAATCTCTTGTGTAGTTTTAAGCTTTCTGCTATTTTTCAGACTATGACACTGTCTCTGCCAACCAAATCCATTGCTGTGTATTGTGAATTCTTAATTCTAGTCAAAACACCTGCATCTGTGCACAACAGGTGGACATGTTATATATATATACCAAACTTCCCAGCGAGTGGCGTGTCGGGCCCCGCGCAAGGGGTGGAGCGGTGCATGGAGGGCACCCCCCCCCCCCCCCCTACCCCCATCTCCAGGGGGGGGGGGGAGGAGGAGCACTACAGAGCTTATTACAGGCGATAAGGGGCTTATCACTATCCATATAGTATAGTTATACGAATCTTACCTGAGTATAGATGATGGATAACTGTTTTTTCCTTGAGGTACAAGCCTCGGATAGACATGGGCTAGGGAGAAGGAAGCACATCCGGTCCAGCAATCTTTACCTACTTATTCAGGATAAAAAGGATCTTAATTTCAATGGATACTATCATGTTTTCCTCTTGACACAAGCAAACATAATAGACGTGGTAGGGTGTGGAGGGCGAGCCCTAGCCCACGTCTCTCCGAGGCTTGTACCTTGGGAAAACAAAAGTTATCCATCATCTATACCCAGGTAAGATTTGTATAACTATACTATTTTACCTCGGTACTATACATATGGCTAACCTCAGGCTAGGGAGACTTTTACGTAAATTCATCTTTATCCTCTTAACACCTCTTTGTAGCTATAAAGTTTCTTATTCTTCTGCACTACATAGTGTACCATATAGTATACCTAATCGTTAATACAAACATTCAAACATCATTTCAATAAACAATTGTTATGTTTTTCTCACCTGTCCTGTTAATTGGTGAGTAGTTGTATGAAGGTATTGCAGGTATAGCAATACCTCACGGAGTTTGACGCCCCTGCCCTGCAGAGTTGTAAACCACTGCCTTGTGGTACAGGTTCTTGACAGAACTGAAGGCTAAGGGAGCAAACCCTAAACAGAAAACCATGTCACTGTGGCAGCATTAAGGGCGGTTGATGTATGGAACTCCCAACATCTCCCGACCAGCCACTGCAGGGACAAATAGCTTTGCGCCTGTCTTGACATGTTCTTACTGGTGTGAAACCTCTATTTCCTCCCCAAAAGAGTGCCGCTGGTAACTTGCAAAAGCCAGCAGCAGTTCAACACTTTTGCAGGCAGCTTTCATGAAATAATGCCATCAAGAGAAACCTGAAGCTGAGAGACATTAAGACCGACTCATGGACGCAACTCTCACAGCAGAGAGCTAAATGGAGAGCGGCAGTCAAGTAATGAAAGCAGTCTTTGTCGCATCGTGACCGACAGCATGATGATGATGATGATGAGTTGGGTTGGCAGACCACAAGACTTTTCTAGTCATTTCTTGTAATGCTTAGCAAACGATCTAGCCGTCTTCCCGCCTGCATGGGCGAGGATTCTCTTAACTGAGATTCCTAACTGTCTCGCCTTTGATATGCACTGAATTATATTTTTGAGATGCACTGAAGACAGTGGATCCCCTGTATGGTTAGATTCCAATAGTTTGTCTGAATCAAACGTCGCCTCCTTACTGTCTATCTCTAATCCATTTAGAGACAGTGCTACAATAGTCTGTCCTCTATGTCCAGTTACTAACAATAGTAGTACTGCTAACCTATAACCTAACTGTTTAATAGATAAATGTTTTATTAGAAGGCCAATCCTTGAATAACTTAAAGACTACTGATGTATCCCAAAACCTATTATATTTTGTCTTTGGTGGGTTTCTTTCGTACACAGATCCAAGAAACCAGGTAACTACTTGATGTTTACTGATTGACTGTCCATCTATTCTTGGTAAGATAAAACAGAGGACACATCTTGCTGCATTAATTGCACCATATCCTAATCCTTCGTCTTCAAGCATTCTGAGAAACCTGACGACTTGCGCCAAAGTTGGTTTCATTACTCTAACGTCTTTCATTAAGCAAGTTTCATTGGGAGTTCTCTGTGGTGGAGTGGTTAGAGTGTCTGACTTTTTTCTAGGTCAGACTCCTAATCTGAGGGTCGGCGGTTCGATTCCCCATGCCCCCAGCTCTGCCAATTAGGATTTCTACCACTGTGTATAACTTACAGCGTTATCAACGGCCGGTTGCTCTCATACCATGTCTATGTGGTGTGGGAGGTTAAAAATCCCTTGGGTCGGTAAAAGTGTAGGCTCGGGCTTTCTATCGACCAGCAGTGGAATGAGGACGACCAGTGGTCTATGACTGAAATTTCCCCTGCTTAAATAACTAATGGACCAAAAAATAAATAAAAATAAAATGTAAACCCCACTTTTTCAAATAACTTGTGTACAATTTCACCGTTCCTTTCCTCCACGCATGAGCTGTAAGCTTCTGCTGCATTATTTTGTCAAGTCCAAATTGTTGTAAATATTTATTCAAAAAAGGAATGCTACCAATGGGGTTGTTGTCACGTGTGTCATAAGTGGTCCTTGATGCTGAAGATTTCCTATTTCCCTTGGTATTTTCATGCTGTCTCTCACTCCTATTGCTATTGCCTCCAGCCATGGCTGTGTGTCCCAATCTGGCACTATTAGAATGGCATGAGCATGATCCATCCTGATCTTGCGAACCACTCTGCTGACAATGCTGAATGGTGGAAATATATAATAAAATGAATCATCATTCCAGTCCATGGAAAAAGCATCAACTCTCCAAGCATCTGGTTCCAGATGCCAAGACACATACTTCTCAAGTCTGTTATTATTACATGAAGCAAAGAGATCTACTTGTGGCTTTCCCCATTTTTGACAAACTTTGTGAAAAATGTTATCATTCAACGACCATTCTAAATGATCATGAAAGCGTCAACTTTTCTTATCTGCTAATGTATTTTGACTGCCTGGGATATGTGACACTGTTTAGTCTGGGATCCACAACCAGAAAATGTGCAAAATAAGGGTTTTGATGTGACACCCCTGCTATAAAATTGTTGATACTTGGATTATGTCTATAGGGGTCTTGGACATCTGAAAAGTGAATTTGGACACTTTGAATGTATTGCGCAAATTCGGTAGACACCGTTTTTTTACGATAGGCTGTGACGACACCAGCCTCCTAATTCCGGGGTAGGGGAAACTAAATCTAGTATATCATCACAATGCAAGACTCTACTGCAACGAATTACCACTCATTCTTTTGGTATGGATGTAGGCTAAAACAATAAGCAGAGTAGATTCTGATTGGATGAATCTCAAGGTCACTAAAGGTCAAAAGGTCATGAAGGTTGTGGTATGCCAGAAATCCTGCACTTTCATCAAAGAAGTGCGTATTAATATACCGTATCATAAGGCTTTTCACTAAAATACTGTATCAATCAACTCCTTAGATCCCTGTGATGTTTTTAGGAAAGGGGTATCACGGCTCATATAGAATAAATGGCGTCCTGTAGACATTTCTAAGTTATGTTTTGGAAGATCCATTTAAGTCAAATAAAATGTGCCTAATAATCCATTTATTTCAGCCATTAACTAATATAGCATACTAGGACAGGTCTAAAAGGGGTTTGTAAATTCTCCTAAAAAGAAATAATTTTTCAAGAATGATATATAGCCAGTGCCACAGTTTTTAAATTGGTGCGTACTAGTAATAACATCTTAGTTCTAGTTCTAGCTACCAATAAGTGCCTGAATACAACCCACAGCATTGAATAGGCCACGACACCCATCAACACATGGAAAAATATACCATGCAGAATGCACATGTATACATGTGCGTTCAGTGCCTCTTATGTCTAGGGCAACTCAAGAACGCACATAGATGAGGAAATCGAGCAGCGAAATCTAATAGCCAGTGATGAATCGGGCAGATTCATCACTGGTACATGGCTGCTGGACAGGATGTTGGTGTTAGGCCTCTTTGAAGTTGGTGTGCGTTCTTGAGTTTCCCTAGACGTTATGTAAAGTAATAATGTACAATCTAATGGCATGGCTAATTACTGACAATGATGATAGCCTCGGCGATGATGGAAAAGTTCATCTTCCGGAAAATGACAAAGAGAATGTGTTGAACCTAGCCCAGGACATTATTGGGTATCTTGGTACACAGGTTATACCTAAACACGTAGGAGTTGCTCTGTATATTCTCAAAGAAACGCGTAGTAAAAATATTGTAACAAAGTTAAACCTATTTGGTAATAGCATTAGCTATGCCAGTGCCCAATGTTACCTGACAACCATAGCTAATGAGGTTACTGAACGGGAAGAAAGAGAAGGGATTTCTATTCCATCCAATGTTGTTCATGGTCAATTTGCACAGTATGCTTTTGATAACCTGAACTTTCATTCAGAAACCGAGGATGGTGGTAGTCTTGATGCAACTACAAATATTATCTATCAGTATACAAATGATAAGGAGAACAATGTTGGGACTGGAAAAGTTCCTCTTCGTAAAACAAGACAAGTAACAATTAAGGAAGCTGTTAAATTTGAACCAATTGTAAGTAATCTATCACTGAAGGACTGAAAAGAGGCTAGATCGTTACGTGGTACAGAGATTAGCTGTGGCAGCAATATAAGCAGTGATGATTTGGTTGATGAAAACATTGACTGGTTTCTACTTCGGATGTTCCCAACCCAGATGATGATAGGTGTAGATGAAAGTGTTTGTTGTACACCAAATTGGAATGCATTCTTTGAATTTTATTCCAGGAAACAGACACAGAAAACAAAAATTGGCTATGGTCCAATGTATCCTCAAACTCCTACAAATCCAGATGTTGTCAAAACCTCTCTTGACTACTTTGTTACACTGAATCTGAAATTGGGCCTGTCAAAGACTGTGGAACATGTGACCAGGCAATATATGATATATAGTGATATAGTGATATAGTGATTGGTAGACAGGAAGTGTGAACACTTATTTGTCTCTCATTTTTGCTTGAGTGCAAGTAATTAGCAGCACAAGGAATAAATTAGTAGCATGTGGTGAATAAGTGGTATACAAATGATAAGGAGAACATAAAAGGCTTGGTGAAAAAGGAGCCTGCCAGATATAAAGATGTTATAGTACGATTGGGTGGATTCCATATTGCACAGAACTTTTTGGGGTCCATTGGTTTCTTCATGAAAGAAAGCGGCATTGAAGATGTACTAGTTGCAAGTGACATATGTGGTAGAGGAACAGCTAATAAAGTGATGGCAGGGAAGGACTATTATAAAATGGTTTGTTACCATTCCTTGCTCAGTGAGGCATTCTTTATGCTCAAGTGGGAAGCCTTTGAGCAATGGTTGTTGCAAGAAGATGAAGTTGACTTACTCTCATCTTTGTCATCTGTGTTGGAATGTCTCAGGGCAGCCTTTGAAATGAAGGACAAAGACAGTGCTACAAAACTTGTTGGTGATGTCATGACAAGTCTATGTTTGTTTGTTGTTGTTTTACGTCCTAGCAACATCTAAGGTCATATCAGGACGGGTACCGACTTGTGACAGTGCGCACTCATGGCAACTTTATAGTGCTGTGCCACTGGGAAACCAGGCCGCCGGCACCATGACCTGATATCCCACTCAGTCACATTATCCTGACACTGAGCACACCAGTCCTTGCCCTATCCTAATAATGCCGAGTGCCTGGCTAGGAAGCGACAAGTATCAATTTTAAAGTCATTGGTTTGACTCGACCGGGACTCGAACCCACGACCCCACGATCTACCAGCACGGGAGACGGACGCTCCAACCCACTCTGCCATCCCATCTGGTCTCATGACAAGTCTAAGATTAGTTCAATCTCACTGGAAGAACTTTGAGAATACATTGGGTATAACAGCTCAGTTATGGGGAATGTATATTGAAATGATGCTCATTTTGAAACGTTATATCCATGCTGAAAGAGTTGGCATTTGGAAACAACATCTGCTCGAGGCACAAAACATGCTACCGTACATGGTCTGTTCTGGACATAGCAAGTACATGTCCTGTCTGCCAATTTATCTAAGTGAAATGAATGACCTCCCTAACACTGCGCCTGAAGTACACAAGGAATTTGAAGCGGGTAATTTTGCAGTGCACAAGATGGATGGAGACTTTAATGGAGTATGGACAGACCTTGCATTGGAACAAACTTACAACAAGGAAGGGAAGACAAGCTTATTCAAGGGCATTACCCAGGCAGAATTAACAAGAGAGAAATACATAAAAACCATGCCATTCCTAACAGCGATCTCTGAGAGTGTGAAGCAGATGGTACATATGGAGTCTTCTCAATCAGATCATCATGAGAAAATGAATAAAGATGATATGGTAAAGGTACTGAAAATCAGAGACACTGTGGCAGAGAAAATGAGAAATCCATTTGCTGCTTCCCTCGCAGATGATAAGTTAGTTAACATTGCAACGGGAGAAATGCTTGTTTCAACACTACTCATGGGCGCCAACAAACTTGGGTTAGAGGCAATGACGGCTGCCAGCAAAACTGATGCTGACCAAATTATCACCCCTAAGATAATGACTTTTGCCACACAACAGAAGCAAGGCAAAAAAAAGCAGGACTCTGTAAAACAATTAATTTCTGAGGAAAGCTCGGTTACTGGGGCCCTTTGCTTTACACATGAGTTGAGTGACAAGGCAAGAATTGAAGCCTTCAGTTACAAATGGAGTGACTATCCACCATCGTTATTTGAGCCAGACAAGACTGGGGGATTTACCATGTGCAAAGGAACTTAATCTGACTTTATAGGAACTCTTCAAAACAAGGTTAAGGATTCATGGGAACCAATGAAAGTGTTGCCTCCCTCCGAATCGGAACCGGTGTATGTTATTGATGCCATGGCATTCGTGCAATCTTTTCAGACCCTTGGGGCAAGTGATTTTGGCGAACTTCAGGAGAGGTACAAAAACAAGTTTCTAAGTATGAAACCCAAACATTGTTCAGAAGTGCATTTTGTCGGCGATAGATATGACTTTGGTTCAATGAGCCTAAAGAGTGATGAGCGGGAAATGGGAGCAAACTCACCGGAGTATATTCCTGCTCATAACATGAAAATACCTGTGTGGAAAACATTCCTTTCGAACCCTAAAAACAAGGCAAACCTGCTCTCATACCTGTCATCTTCTTGGTCACAGTCTGTATCCCTGCTAGATGGGTTTACCCTTATAATAGGAGTTAACACAGAGGGAATATGTGTGATCAACAGTGGGACCAATGTGGTGGAGGAGCTGTGCTGCCAAACGCACGAGGAAGCCGACACGAGAATCATCGCACATCTTGCTAGCTGCCAAGACAGGAGCATATTTGTTATCCACGCAACACTATGTACCATTATCCTCAGCTTCCACACATTGTAAACCTATGGGTGGAAAAGAATGAACTCTTCCTGCTCATTCATGACTTGGTTATGGAATTGGTGAAAGTGGTGGGAAAAAATTAAATGGAACTAACAGCCACATTACTCACTTTGTATGTCATGTCCGGCTGTGACTCAGTGAGTTATCCATACAGAAGCGGAAAAAAAAGGGCAGCAATTGTAGCAATGCAGCATGTCGGTTCAATGCCAGCATTGACAAATTTCGCTCACGACACTGTGTGCCTAGATGATACGTTGTACAAAGAAGCACATGATTTCTTATGTGATTTGTACAGAAGGGCAGGATATTCATCTTTAGATAGGTTACGAGCCCATTTATTTGCGTCAAGCAAACGGGACCTCCACTCTCTACCTCCCACTGAAGATGCAATTCATTTCCACATTCTCAGGAGTCTTTGCAACATTAGCCTCTACAAACAGGTCCATCTAAGCAATCCAACTCTTCTCCCACCTGAACAGTATGGCAGATATATGGACAAAGGAAGATTAGTTCCTGTCATGAAGAGCAAGCCAAACAAACTTGCAGTGGCAAAACTGACATACTGCAAGTGCAAGAAGGGCTGTTTAAGGAACTGTTCGTGTGCAAAGGCCGGATCGGCATGCATTATTGCATGCACCTGCAAATGTGTTAACCACCACTCAATATCTTCTTCGATCCCTTCTTGCTACGAGCCAATGCTAAATTCTTATCAATTTCGAGTGATTTTATGTGAGCTTGCCATATAAAATAGCTGGAGCGTAAGCTGTCATTAAACCTACCAAAATGCAACTTGTTTAATTTTTGGTTTATTCAAAGCAAGCAGTTGTTCTGCAGTGGCTTTAAACTTATCTTTCTTTTGTGATGTAAGTGTTATCGTCATCTTAACTGTGTCAATAAAAAATCCTCAACATTTTAAGTTCTTTGTTTGTGTAAAAACTGACTTTGTTTTATGAACAAAAAATCCTAATTTTGTAAATGTTTGACAAAGATCATTTACTGCTTGTTGACACGCTTGTTCTGTGTGGGCAACAATAAAGGTCTCTAGTGAAAACATCTTAAAGTGTTTATATTGCACCATTTCATTTAACGTGGTTAACTCCAAAATTAGTCTAATATCTCCAT
Organism: Branchipolynoe longqiensis; assembly: GCA_030323885.1. Taxonomy (NCBI): domain Eukaryota; kingdom Metazoa; phylum Annelida; class Polychaeta; order Phyllodocida; family Polynoidae; genus Branchipolynoe; species Branchipolynoe longqiensis. Next base: position 112,498,183 of record CM059187.1, on the reverse strand, counting down.
TAGGTTTAGGTCGCGAACAAATATTAGAAATAAATTCTCCTTCAACATGAGCAACTTTATCTATAATTCCCTTATCACAGAATGTATTCACTGCTCATGTTAATTCTCATTTTCCATTTGAATTAAAACGGTAAGGAAAAGGCACTCTAGTTTGCCTTGGGTCAGTAATTAAAGGAATTCTGACCCCTTGTACAATACTCAAAATTGTTTGATTATCTGTAATGTTTTGCCATTCAGCCACATAATTATTAGTGTTATCCGCTCTGAAGATGCTTACTATTGTTTGCGTAGTCGCCTCTACTTGTTCCCTGGACGGGGGAACGGCTTCTGTTGAGGCTGGGTCTGTTTGAACGGCCTGTTGCCATCGTTCCAGCCAAATGACTGCCTATTTCCTCTGCCTCGCGACTGGTAACTGTAGCTCCCACCTGTTGCGAAGCGGCCTCGTTGCCCTGTGCAGTGACCTCGAAAATCCTGTCTTGATTTTCGAAAATGGTTTGGGTTATTGTCGATCTTCTTACCATTGAAATGTTTGCCAGACTTGGACGCAGTTTCTACTTGTTTAAACAGGTATTGCAACTGACCTCCAAACATTTTAGTTTTGTCGAGAGGTTTTCCTTTGATGGGTTTGGGAGGCAGGAAGAGCTTGTATTCCTTCCCATCATTGTCTACTACTTTCTTTGAGTGCGCTACCTCCTTTCCAGCATCAGTGCAAACCGCCTTAAAGATGTTCTCAAACCTTCTGTATGACAAGAAATTACTTGTCGCTGTCAGCAAGGCAATGCTGGAATCCATGTCAGCACACAAGAGTTTGGAAACGATTTTCCGTCATTATCCTATTTGCCACCAGAACCATTGCTGCTAGAACTGCCAATACACCTTTGTGTACTGTGTGTAGACAGGACTCAAAATTGTTCCTGTCATCACTCAATTTCACATCATCGTCCATTTCTTTATCTGCTGACTCGGGAATGCCTTTGATCCTGGTGTATTGCTCAGCCAGCTTCGTGATTACTTCGGCTGGCTTAAATGTGTGGAAGTGTCCAGGTATGGTCTTCCTCATCAATGTGTAAGTATTTATCTTCTTCTTCTTTTCAATCTTGATCTTTTTCACCCTTTCCCACTGATTTTGGCATATTTGCCAACTCGCTCGGTGTCAGACTCTGAATCAGTCAACGTTGAATCCGCCAATGAGTCTGAAGAAGTAGACTTGCTTTTTTTTGTCCTTTTGACTGCAGTGGCTTTGGCACAAGCTTTGTAGTATTCGTCTCCGTCAGACGATTCTGCTTTACTTTTATGTTTCCTCTTTCGAGAGGAAAAGTCCACCTCGTCTGAGTCATCCATGGACGTTTCCTGATCCGACCAGTCCTCCCACTCAGATTCCTCCGATATGGCTTATTTATGTCACTGTTGTTTCAGCAACATCTCTTCCAGGCATTGCTGGATTAGTCGGGTAACCTTGTCGTCTAAATTAGACGGTCCCGGGTCAGGCGACTGTTCACATGAGTGAGTTGACCCCATTCCGGGTGTTGCGGCATCCTCACTGAGCACATGCGATGCATTGGTTTTACTCCGCTTCATGGCCATCTCGCCCGTCTGCAAAACACCAAAGGAACTTTTGTCAGAACTCGTGGGAATATGTGCAAAGCAACATATAGGTATTAAATCTGTATTTACATCGGCTTTAATACAGGCATTTGTAAGCTAAATTCATGTCGTAAGGTCTTCAGCCGGACAAACCAAACCGAAACCAAACGAGGGGTAGGGACCAGTGTATCGTTCCCTCCCACACTCTCTGTTCTGTACACTTCTCCCACCCGCGGCTATTGCACCAGCAAGTTGGAGAAAATGCTACGAAACTCGTAGGTACGCCTAAATATGGGGAATCCATAAAAGAGACCCAGGATAAAATCCAATGGCGAATCCATAAAAGAAATCCAGGATTATCCAAGCAATGACTGGCTCCAGCCAGTCACCTCTCTGTTCGGCAATGGGCGGCAAAAAACACGATGACTGGTTCCAGCCAGCCACCTCTCCGTTGGCAATGGGCGGCATTTAATAACATGAAAAACATAATAAAACTACTTTAAAAGTTTTACTTCTGTGTTAATAACATGGAGCATTGATTTATACATCATAATAACACTCAAAAACAACGTACTTACTCAATTTCCGTTGTTTAAGGTAAAAAACTGCTGGAGCTTTATACACAATATCCTCCCGTTGTGAGTAAATTATGCTAATTGCTGGACCAGATGTGCTTCCTTCTCCCTAGCCTGAACCTAGTCAGAGGCGTAATACCGAGGTAAAATATAAATATATATATATGTTACTTTGAAATTTTTATGATTTAATTAAGTGTAATGAGCACTGTAAAAGTCCTTAGTTAATAATGCCACACATTGATTGTCACATGTGAGCCTGCAGATCTATTACTCTTAATAGAGATGTGCGATACACGTATAGAACACCAATGACAAGGTTTTCATCTCGAGGGGAAAGGTGTGTGCCCAATAGTTAAAGTTGCATAACCCTATGAAAGCATAGCCTTTTCCAAATCAAAACACTTAGCTATACTTGACCCTACATATCCAACTTAGATACTAATGTATTCATTAGACATTGATTGCAGTTTGGCGCTGCTTTACCATGCTGATATCCTCAAAAACTTGCAAACAAAGCCCATGTCCATCCTTTTGATGTGAAAACCAAAATTACTTTAATGTGTTTTCACTTCAAATATCTCCAAAATTAACCCTTGAACAAAGTTACTTCAAACTACAGTACTGTACATTAGCAAGAACAACCTAATATATTTATCTACAGAAAAATCATATAATATAAACAGACGGAATGGCCAAATGAGTTAGAGCGTCCGTCTCCTGTGTGGTAGATCGTGGGGTCGTGGGTTCGAATCCTGGTTGAGTCAAACCAATGACTTCAAAATTGATACTTGTCGCTTCCTAGCCAGGCGCTCGGCATTATTAGGATAGGGCAAGGAGCAGTGGAATGAGGAAGACCAATCGCCTGCGACTGAAATTTCCCCTGCTTAAACAACTAATGAACCCCAAAAAAAAATATATGAGGAAAATAAAAACTGTCAGATTATGCAACTTTAAACCTGCATAGTCCGATAAAAGTATCAACTTTTCAAAAGCAAAGCATTTATATTCATATGAACCTACATACCCAACTCGTATAAGTCAATTTAATAGAACCTGTTCTTGCTGAATCCGATAGGGTTAGAGTTTGGACAAACATGCCAACATTAATTTGGTATGTTTACACTTCATATACCTTTACCTCCCAAGATAGCCATTTAAAATGAAATTTACTTCAAACTAAGAAAAGGCAGATCATAATGTTGAACCTAATGTAGTCCTTTCAGAAAACACCCAAAACTAAAAAAAAACTTCGGACTATGCAACTTTAATGTTGCATAATCCGATGAAAGCATCACATTTTCAAAACCAAACCACTGACCTAAATATGATTCTACATATCTAATTTAGAAAACAGTGCACTTATAAAGCATTTGTTGCTGCATAGAAGGGTGTAATAAATCAATTAACTAAAACCTGATATTACTGAAGCCTCTCCTATCAGAATTGTGGCATGCTTGCCTAAATCATTTTGACATGTTTGTACTTTAAATATGTCAAAAGGTAGCCATTTAAAGCAAAAATTACTTCAAACTAAGCTAAGATAGATTATAATGATCCACCTAATATATTTATCTCAGAAAATACCACACACTCAAAAACCATCAGATTATGCAACTAGATTATAAACTAATAGCCGAAATGGTCGCGAGGTGGCGGAAGCGGGGTGGCGTGTGCGCGTGCGCACAAGCGTACCTTGGCGGACTGCTCTCGCGGGTTCCAGCGCACTGCCACTGCATTGTGCGCGATCTCGTCAATACAGTTGCTGAGGATGCCGGAACTGTTCTTGGTGTCTGGAACACAAGCAGCAATGTCAAGGTTAGTTGGTTGTTGCAGTTTTACATCCTGCCAACATCTAAGGTCATATTAGGACGGGTACCGACTTGTGACAGTGCACACTTATGGTGACTTTATAGTACTGCCCCACTGGGAAACCAGGCTGCCAGCACCATGACCCGATATCCCACTCAGTCACGTTATCCTGACACTGAGCGAACCAGTCCTTGCCTTATCCTAATAATGCCGAGCACCTGGCTAGGAAGCGGCAAGTATACATTTTTAAGTCATCAATGTCAAGTGTGAATCGATAGCTCAACTGGGTGTTTATGGGGTTCCTTCTCCACTGATCACTGGCGCATCTGCCGCTGCATTGCTATGCAATATAGAACTGCATGTGAAGATTTACATATTAGAGGCCGTCCAAAGGTGTCAACATGTTCATGGTCGTACAAGCGCATGACAGGGGGACTGGGGTGGGGGTGGGGGGTTAACAGTAAAGTACAACTTTTATCGTTCGATAAGGATACACAATTTTTGGTACATTAGTTCGATGGGATTTTACATAAGCATCAATTTTTTAGTCATTGGTTTGATTTGGCTGGGTTTTGAACATCTGACCTTCTGCCCAAAAAGCCTGCGCTTTACAATTTCGGCCATCGCATCCGGTCACTGTACATTAGTTGATTAAGTGGGGAATTTTCAACCATAGATAATTGGTCTTCTTCATTCCCCTGCCCCTTGCCCTATACTCGCAATGCCGAATGTCAGGCTAGGTAGCGACACGGATAACTTTTAAAGTTATTGGTTTAACTTGATCAGGCTTTGAACCCGGAGGTTTGAATCCCATGACCTACCAAAAGTGGGGGCGGGGGTGTAGGGGGGGGGGTACTCGAACACATTCAGCCACCCCATCTGGGTCTGTCGTAAAATGTTGATGTATACTACTTGGGAGGAGGAGGGGGGGGGGGGATTCTGGGAAGTAGTACTCTTTGTACTACCTCGAAAATATAGGGCTCCTTAACTTTAGCGGCTTAATTTGATTAATGGCTGTATCAACATCCCATGGATGCGCAACTACAACACCTCTATATTCACTAACATATCACTAACATATCATTAACATGTCACTAACATATCACTAACATATCACTAACATATCACTAACATATCACAGCTTTTATTTGTTTGTTTTTTCTTCACAAAATGAACCTAGTGACAATCTCTATATATGCATGTTTGATATATATGTGTCGATGTGTCCTCCCTCATTGAATATATATATATATATATATATATATATATATATATATATATATATATATACAAGTCACTCAATCTGCAACTCTGCAATTTTTTCAAAATAAAAAAAACAACCAAATAAAACTACCATAACCATAGACAGAAAAACCCATAGCTAACAAATAATGACAATACGAATTAATGGAAGCCATATATATTTAAACAAAGTTCATTTAATTTCATGTAACTTTCTTTTTTTCTTCTTTTTAATTATATTTATTTATACAGATAATGCTTAGTCATATGTAGATAAACTAGCGTCCGGGTAATGGTGCTCCCGCCTTGTGTGGTCGAAGGATCAAAGATGTGACGTGGGGCAAGGAAGGTGGTCAGGGTAAGATCATATCATAATCTGCCACGTATTGGCTGTGTCAATAGCTACGTCAACTCGGTATGCCACCCGCCCCACCCACCACGCACCCACCTCACACATCCCCGCACAACGCGCCAGAGGCACCAGCTCGCCGCAAACTGTGCGCTACATAGTATATTATATTATAGTGTATTATATTATAGTGTATTATATTATAATATAGTGTAATATATTACATGGTATCATAGTGTATTATATTATATTATATTTTTTATAATATAGCATACTATATTACATTATATCATAGAGTATTATATAATATTATATAAATTTTGTTGGCGGTCCGCCATAGTGTATTATATTATAGTGTATTATATTATAATATAGTGTACTATATTAATTATATCACAGTGTACTATATTATATTATAGTGCATTATAGTATAGTGTATTATATTATAATATAATGTGCTATATCACATTACATCAGAGTGTATTATATTATATTATAGTGTATTATATGATAGTGTATTATATATTATATTAGACACTAAAGACTGTACTATACCTAAATGACTGAAATTTACAATCCTCCAAGCATAGTTTATCCCATCTTTACTAACGACCTACTTACTCAAACTACCACGGCGCTGACAAAGTACTTTATTTAATGAATATAAACTATACTTACCACATACACACAAAATCATATTATATTAAGATGTATATTATAGCAAAGTGCATTATATTATATTATATTATATAATAGTGTATTATATTACATGGGTGTCAGGTTCGGGCAATACACCTCTATGCAGGGTTGGGATATATTAAAGTGACACGACCAATTGTACACAGTAGTTGTAATTTTCAAGTTTTAAGGACCATTCCAGTTTTAAGAACCATCTTTTGTGGAGTATAATCTGCAACACTTCTCGTTTTTTTTTATGCCGGCTGTGGTGGTGTGTATTATCACCAGATCACAACCACCATTCCCCATAAGCCATAAAATACACCTCGCCAGGACTTTGTAAACTGATAGCTATCAGGGGTGTAGCTAGACCTTTGATGCGCGAGAAGGAAGAACAGAGGCGGAGGTGGGAAAACTGAGGCGTTTATTGTGACGCCTCGGGCAACATACAGAGAAACAGTGAAATAACAATAATGACAAAGTAAGGTACAAACAGGGTAACTGAGGAGGTAAACAGGCTGAGGAGGCACATAGCATACAGGGGGCTCATGAGGAGCAGGGGGCTCGCGAGGAGCAAAGAGTCAGGGGCTCATGAGGAGCAGAGGATAAATAGTGAGGGGCTCATAAGGAGCAGTGTCAGAGTTGGTAGAGGGGGGGCCGAGGAGCCCTCCGCCAAAGAGTAAGGAGAGGGCTCGAGGCACACCCGAGGCGGGGGCGCGGGGCGCCCGAGGCAGGGCCCGGAGAGGCAGGCCTGGATGAGAGGAGGGTCCGGGGCTTTCTTCCTTTTCGTGGAGAGCTGGAAGGCGGCTGGAGGCTGAGTGCCTGAGGGAGGCCGGCGGGCGGCCTTATTAGGGGGGAAGTGAGCAGAGGCAGGAGGGGGTGAGTCGCTCAGGGCCGGGGGGAGGTGAGCAGTGGCGGGGGTGAGTCGCTCAGGGGCGGGGGGAGGTGAGAGTGGCAGGAGGGGGGTGAGTCGCTCAGGGCCGGGTGAGTCGCTCTCCCTCCCCTCGCATCAAACTATTATGATGTGTGCTCCTAATTTCGGCAGGGGGTTTAGGGGGCCGCTTAAGCTTAAGCTGGTGGATTTGACACATTTTAGACTTGAGTTTTCGACACTCCGGACTACTACATGCCTCCTCTGTCTCTCTCTCTCTCTTTATTATTTTTTAATTTTATTTTTTTGTGACAAAATGGTGTGGACGTTTTGGCGTACACGCGTACGCCTATCTACGCCCCTGGCTATTTACTTTTCTACGTAATCTCTCTCTTTGCACATAAATATATAAACTGATTGGGGGCTAAGTGGCGTTTGTTGACCAGAAGGGGGGGGCTGAATGAGTTGAGCGTCCGCCTCTGATGTGGCAGGGTATGGGATTCGAACCTGTGGGGTTCAAACCGTGGCCGAGTCAAACCAATGACTTAAAAATGAATAGGTCACTACCTAGCCTGGCACTTTGCACTACTAGCATAAGGCAGGGGAACAGTTGAATGAGGGAGACCACTTGTTGGAAATTAATATTTCCCCTGCCTAATCAACCAATGCAATAACATTTTCTTGTAAAAAAAAACGTTAGTTAATTAAGCAAGGGCAAATTTCATTTAATGACAATTGATCTTTCTCATTCCACTGTTTCTTGCCATACACTAGCAATTTAACACACCAGGCAAGCCAATGATACGTGTAAATTTGCTAAGTCTTTGGTTTTTTACTTAGCCGGGGATTGAACCCATGACCATATGCAATGAGAACTAATTACCCTACCCGTTTGGCCATCCCGTATGATTATCAAAGATCGCCCACCAAAGGGAACAGGTAACAAATTCACGAAAACTAAATATAACTGAAGCTAAAACCTCTCTTATTTTAATCAGAATTATCATTTAGCATCAGCAGATGGCACAAACACTGAACAGGTGGAAGTCAAACATCCAAGCAATCGCTCCATCCACCAAAAAAGACACTCCGATCTTGCTCCCACTGTGTATCGAACAATAAATAATGTTTGCCACCCACCATCCCATCGTCGCCAACCCCGTTGATACGCACGACCACCACGCCACCATGACCTACATTTGTAGGATATTCACCTCAGAAGAGTTCTTCCGGGAGATGGCGCCACCAGCATGGCAAGCACCATGCAAGCATGTAATAATTATATTAATAATGCTAGGTAGACACCTACCGTTTACGATTCGCGCACTAAAATTCGCGACCCGACCCGACCCGCTTAAAACTGAAAACGGGCCGATTCATTTTTCGAATCGCGAATCGCAATCGTAAGGAAGCGCTTTTAGCCCTAAAAAGTCGCGGATCGCAATCGGTAGGTGTGCTAGGGGAGTGCACCCCTCACGACTTTTGGGCAGTTTTAGATCGTATACAGTGGGTGGATGCGGAAAAACGGTAGGTGTGTACCTAGCATTAGGGTGTGTTTTATGACACACATTTTATGAGGTAGGTAATTCTAATTGTTTATATCTTTATTAGCTACTCATATATGTCGCAGGGGTAGCCAGGTCCCTCCGCGGTCTAGTCTACTGGGTATCTGTGCATGCCCATTATACACTAGTGGAAAAATCTTCCGAAAATTGGGGACACATGGTGATTTAATAGCTGACAATATCGAAAATCTGGATATTTGGTATCCTAGCTGAAGCTCTGATCATTAAAAAAAAGATAACTTTGATAAATGATATTTTATTCAAGAATTAAAGTTGATAAAAAGTGATAATTACTTCTTTATTTTTTTAGCGCCGGGACAATGGTTTGTCTGGCAAACTCCATTACAGTCATTTGCAGAATACTTTAGGTAAGGTATAGTGGTAGAGTGAAAATGAAATAGTGCATGCAATCATTTGGTGGCTAGAAATCTAGTTTTCCAACGACTAGAATCTTGACGTGTGTGCATTAGATGTATGACCATCTAGACATTTAGTATCCAGTCATTTAGAGTCCTGACTTCACGTTTCGGAACACCTAGTCTCCCGATATCTAGTCTCCTGAATCCAATATCCACACACCTAGTCTTGCCACATCTAGTGTTCACACGTCAGTGTCCACGCAGCTAGTGTCCACACATCTAGAGACCACACATCTAGTGCCTCCACATCTAGTGTTCACACATCAAGTGTCCCCACATCTAGTGTCCACACATCTGGTGTCCCCACATCTAGTGTTCACACATCTAGTGTCCCCACATCTAGTGTACATACACATAGTGTCCTCATATATAGTGTCCCCATATCTAGTGTCCACATCTAGTGTTCACACATCTAGTGTCCACATCTAGTGTTCACAGATCTAGTGTCCCCACATCTAGTTTTCACACATCTAGTGTGCACACATCTAGTGTGCACACATCTAGTGTCCCCACATCTAGTGTTCACACATAGTGTCCTCATATATAGTGTCCCCATATCTAGTGTCCACATCTAGTGGTCACACATCTAGTGTCCACATCTAGTGTTCACACATCTAGTGTCCACATCTAGTGTTCACACATCTAGTGTCCACATCTAGTGTCCCCACATCTAATGTACACACATAGTGTCCTCATATATAGTGTCCCCATATCTAGTGTCCACATATAGTGTTCACATATCTAGTGTCCACATCTAGTGTTCACACATCTAGTGTCCAGATCTAGTGTTCACACATCTAGTGTCCACACATCTAGTGTCCACACATCTAGTGTGCACACATCTAGTGTGCACACATCTAGTGTCCTCACATCTAGTGTTCCCGCATCTTGCATCCACACATCTAGTGTCCACACATCTAGTGTCCACATCTAGTGTGTACACATCTAGTGTGCACACATCTAGCATCCACACGTCTAGTGTGCACACATCTAGTGTTCCCACATCTATCATCCACACATCTAGTGTGCACACATCTAGTAAGCACACATCTAGTGTACACGCATCTAGTGTGCGCACATCTAGTGTGCGCACATCTAGTGCCCCTACATCTAGTGTGCACACATCTAGTGTCCCCACATCTTGTGTTCCCACATCTAGCATCCACGTGTTTAGTGTTCACAAGTCTTGTTTTTTTCCTTTGTTAGTGATTGCTGATTCTGCTCTTAACGGTCAAGTGCATGCACTTGTTTTCGCCGCTGTCCAGTTGTGATCATAATCCTTATGGATTGATTTCCACACATCTAGTGTCTGCACGTCTATTGTCTACACATCTAGTGTACACACTGCCAGTCTTCACACACAGACATTTACTTCCTGCGCACTAGGCATGCAGACACCTCTAGAAAAACGCCCTTTATTTGACCTAGGTGTCGCGGTTCCTCATTATTCACAGCTATGTCACATGGCTGCTGATTTGTGGCATTGTAATAATAGAAAAAAAACTACTAATAAAACAACTTCAACGTGATCTAAGTAAAGTAGGCTACTCTCTGAGAAAGTAGTTCCTAGTTCAGTTACGCTTCATGCGTTAAAGAGATAAATCACATGTTTGTGGGCACTTTGCATTTGCCACAGCAAGTAGGCTAGGGTTGACTGAAAATGGCCCACGTTATGCTATATGAGAGATCCAAAACAGATAAGAACGATACGATGGTGGAGATAATCACACCATGTGTCCCTGTAACGTAAGTAATGATCACCCAGGAACTTAGAGAATTAACAGCATACGCCTTTTGAAGCCGCATAGTATGATGAAGCATCAAATTTAAACAACCAAAATACTGACCTAGATTTGATTCTACATATCTAACTTAGATATTGATGCATATTTGTTGCCACATAGTCAATGTAATAGGATGTGTTACTGCAGAAGCCTATGGTGTCAGAGTTTTGGCATGCTTGCCAAAATTACTTTTACATGTTTGCACTTCAGATAACAATCAATTATTATATTTATCTCATAAAAATGAGTAAAACTCAAAACCATCGGACTATGCAACTTTAATATTGCCTGCCAAAACTAGATGCCGAGTAATATACATAAGGATGGATGTACAACTAGCACTTTACTTGGATTATTGTTATTCTTCTCATCATTGTCCACAGTATGTGTTCTATTTATTACCTATTTTCTAGGTCGGTAAACAAGGAAGAGCTATTCACATCACATTTATATTCACAACATTAATGTCCACTCATCTAGATAGGAAATCACTTTTCAACCTTTACCTACCTACAGACGTGACAAAATGTGTTGCACAGTTGACAGTCTAGCTCATGTCTCCAGTTAGCCATTTACCACAGTAGTAACATTTTTCGAGTCAAATTACCATAACCATTGTTATACTCAATTTACAATACCACACACTATTGCTTTTACCAATGCACTGACTGAAATTTTTCATATTGGTCCGCCAACATGTGTTATTTGCGCGCGAACAAGGGAGCCTTACGGTGGCGCCACCTGGGTTCGAATATTCCCCATGGCCCACCTACCGGTCTCGTCCGGAACCAGCCGCTCGTGAGACTCTGACATCATGATGCCCCCTCTCGCGAGACTCTGATGTCACGGGACCCATTCTCGGACTACTGGGAACCTCCATACATCACTTCCACTCCGGCAGCCCGACGAGCAACTTACCACCTCAACTCAGCCGACCACCCAACCCTTCAACAAACTAACATTCAAACGCGTGGGGTTGAGGGCCTGAGTCAAACAATCACTGACCAATCCTGACTTATACCTCTCTACTGTATTTACTATATATCAACTTGTGTTCAATAAAGTTCCATACCATAGGCTCCTTGTTCGCATTGTAAATTATTCTGTTTTCTACCCAAATTACAACTACAGTGAAACCTCTCTAAGTCGACTGACCATGGGACCGACTTTACATGGTCCATTTAGGTAGGTGGTCGGCTTAGGGAGATTTTTTTATCTTTACAATGGTTTTGTATGGGCGATCATTTGGAACCCAAATAAAGCGATGGATATAGGGGGGTGGTCGATCTGTGGAGGTGGTCGGTTAGATAGGTTTTATGGTTCCCAATTTCTTGCATTAAAACATCACAACTGCAAGCCCCAAAAGATCCCCTTCTACACCGTTTCTACGGAGCATGCTGCACAGTGAAGTGCTACCCACTACAATAGTTCTTGCCACACCCACCAGTGGGCATGTTGGTGAAAGAAATTCCTCTAAAGAAAAAAACCTTTTCCACAGGACATGCTGCACAGTGAGCTGCAACCCACAACATTCCCAGATAGCGGATTGGTGGGTGGTGGACATCTGCCACTCTCTTAATTAATTCTCGCCACTGCCACCCACAGAGAAGGTTGGTGGTGGACATCTGCCACCCACTTAATTAATTCTCGCCACTGCCACCCACAGAGAAAGTTGGTGGTGGACATCTGCCACCCACTTAATTAATTCTCGCCACTGCCACCCGCAGAGAAAGTTGGTGGTGGACATCTGCCACCCACTTAATTAATTCTCACCACTGCCACCCGCAGAGAACGTTGGTGGTGGACATCTGCCACCCACTTAATTAATTCTCGCCACTGCCACCCGCAGAGAAAGTTGGTGGTGGACATCTGCCACCCACTTAATTAATTCTTGCCACTGCCACCCACAGAGAAAGTTGGTGGTGGACATCTGCCACCCACCTAATTAATTCTCGCCACTGCCACCCGCAGAGAAAGTTGGTGGTGGACATCTGCTACCCACCTAATTAATTCTCGCCACTGCCACCCGCAGAGAAAGTTGGTGGTGGACATCTGCTACCCACCTAATTAATTCTCGCCACTGCCACCCGCAGAGAAAGTTGGTGGTGGACATCTGCCACCCACTTAATTAATTATTGCCACTGCCACCCGCAGAGAAGGTTGGTGGTGGACATCTGCCACCCATTTAATTAATTCTCGCAACTGCCACCTGCAGAGAAAGTTGGTGGTGGACATCTGCCACCCACTTAATTAATTCTCGCCACTGCCACCCGCAGAGAAAGTTGGTGGTGGACATCTGCCACCCACTTAATTAATTCTCATCACTGCCACCCGCAGAGAAAGTTGGTGGTGGAAATCCTTTATAAGACTTTTGTCTCAGAGTACCCACATTTGGTTTTTTTTTCATGCTGAAGCGGGACTTGTTGTTGGTGGAAATTTTACTTGGCTGCGGTAACAAAGGTATATGTTGTTGTTTTACATTCTAGCAACATCTAAGGTCATATCAGGATGGGTACCGACTTGTGACAGTGCGCACTCAGGGCGACTTAACAGTGCTGCCCCACTGGGAGACCAGGCGGTGCCACCATCATGACCCGATATCCCACATGGTCACATTATCCTGACACTGCGCTAACCAGTCTCTGTCCTATCCTATTAAATCCGAGCGCCAGGCTATGCAACATCAAGTATAAATTTTATAAGTCATTGGTTTAACTCAGCTGGGATTCGAACTCCCCACCAGCGTTCTACCCATACGGCCACCACGTCGGGTGCTGCGACCAAGAGTTGTAGTTGCCTTACCTATGTCGAGGATGCGTTGCTTGACGCTGTGTTGCCTGCTGTGCCAGAATTCCCATGCCTGCAGTTCGTCCTCCACTGTCCGGTCATCCCTGAACAGCACGACGATAATAGACTAGAAAAAGAAAGCAGACACCATTTACAAGTTAGCGTTTATTTAAATGGATTCGATACAGGCCCCTGAGACTGGAACTGCACTCCGACATATGCTCTCCAAGCACACCTTATCAGTTTGTCAAACTGAATAAGTGGAGGGAGAGTGCCACGATGACTAGTATGTAACTGGAACCTAAAAGGGGGTTTCCGGGGTTTCCCAGTGTTCCCAGGGTTTCCACGTTCAGGGTGCGCCTCCGAGTCGTCTCGGAGAAATTCCTAACGTCATGTTAGTCTGAACGGCAAAAGCAGTCGGTTGCCTCAAAAATGGCCACCGCCATAGGGGACAGCCATTTGCAATGGAAAAGAAGCGCACTGATTGGCTAAAACAATTGAATTCGGCGGCCATTTTCGAGGTGCTGTTTGTCTCCAGCCTGAAAAGTGAGATGTCTCCGAGACATCTCGTAGTCGTCTCGGAGGTGTACCGTGAATGCGGCCCTGGTCAGTGACGAACCATATTTGGTCATGTGGGGAACCATATTCGGTCATGTGATGATGGAATCCCACCCATGATGTCAGGGTAGGAATTCTGGTACCAAGCTCAATTTATATTTTTCAACCGCGCTCCAAATCCTCTAAAAACTTTCTAGTATTTACTTATACACACTCGTGAACGATAAGTCTTTGCATGAACTCTTAAATACGAAATCTTCTGTAGATTTATGTCTAGTGCCTGCCATATGCAGAAGATTATGGTCTTTTTTAAACTTGAGTAATGAGGCTTTGTGAGGACAGAAGGTAAGGGGGCAGGGTGATAGGTCACTAGTAGGTGAACAGGAGTTGATGCCAATAAAGCACAACTACTTCACTTTCAATATTGCGTGACTTGTCTTCCCTTTCTTCCTTATGAGTTTGTTTGAGAGGGGCATCAGGTGTGAACTGACAGACCATCATCAGAACGCACCTGGGGAGAGTTTTGTGGTATCTCTGGGGCTCAGTAATATTACAAGCTGTTGTACTGGCACAAAAATCCAATATGACCGCCAAAACACACCTGGTGTTATTACAAATAAAATAAATAAAAGGATGTATCAGAATCAGTACCTACAGCCCATTGAACCGGGGTCCCATGGTTGTTGCACACAGCTCAGTTTGTATATGAAAAGTGGAGCATCAGACAGAGTGTCTGGGTTCCTGCTCAAGAGAAGAGTGTGCTTCCCAGTGTGTCTTGAGCAGTGTCTAAAATAATCAATATCATCATGAGGCTAGTGTGGTCAGGTGGGGCAAAGGGGTGCAGCCAAAGACCCTATAAGATGGCTCACTACCTATCTCTCCCATGGTAATGTAAATTTCACAGTGACACCTTATGGTGGGTTTGATCAGCCTGGCTGCTGGTTGGTGTTTCACATGTAAACACATACAGTTATATTATACATGAGATAGGTAAGTATGAATACACATCAATATGAAATTGCTATGAACAAATACACATCATCATCAGCATCATCATCAGAATCGCCATCATCACAGATATGTCACATTCATATATACATTTATTCATCATTGTTTAACCAAGGGAACAGCCAGCGCACCAAGTGGTGGGTTTGATCATTTTGATTACACAGTAGCAGCTGAGTGAGCCGTCTTAGTATTATAGGGTCTTTGGTGCAGCTGACTGGGCCTCCCACAGCCAGCCAATCAGGCACCCTCCACAGCCTGGGAGGCGACGACCCCCCCCCCCCCCCCTATGGGCAGCGGTCACCCAACCCAGCTGCAGGTGGTGTACATAATGTATGCAGTATGGCTGGTGTGCTGGCCCATTGGCCCTTTGGTAACAGGTAGTTGCAGACAGTGACAATAAATATATATATTAAAAATGTCCTTTTCCTCCACTTGCACCCTTACTGGTGCATAGAGGGAACATTTCACCAATAATGAACTGTCTCTTATATAGGAAGATCTCATCACAATCTCAGGCACTATGTATTAACATATATATCCCATAGCTTAATATGTCACACAGCAAGTGGGGCAGCCACTGCTTTTCTATTACATAACCTTGGTCCCCACTCCGTTGCCCGAGGATAATAATGCTCTCTGCCAATATACAATTCCGAATCGAAAATCCGTATATTTTTCCAAGCTCTCATACTGTTTTGTTAAGAATGCAAACCACGTTTTTCACCCTTTCATAAAAGGATGCAACACCAAGATACTCAGAAATGAGAGCCATGCACGGGAGTTTATTACAAGGCCTAGTCAGCCCTCGGACCAGAGGCCTACTATTAGGATAGGAGTAAAGCATACTGCAGCCGGCACTGCACACTCACGTGCACACTGGCATTTTATTATATTGTAGAATATTTATTTGCACAATTTTATTGCAATCCACAACAGAAACAAATTATAGGGCAATAACTATACTCCGTTTAAGTAATCAGAATCATACGTTTACTGCTTCTAACTGAGATTAAATTGTTGGATCTATGGTAAAAGACAGGGCAGGGAGGGATTGATTGATTGATTTGATTAGTGGTTGTTTTATGGCGTGTCAGCAGCAAATGCCATATTCACAGCGAGAAATGTTTAACTTGTATTCTGTCCATTTTTATTTAATCATCACTTTTACACAGAGTGTAAAAGCATAGAATCAAATATGTGTCAAAATACACTTCTGAAGTTTGAAAGCTCACAATTATAAAAATTGTGGCCAAGGAAATTAAAATTCTAGATAGAAGTTATTTTTAGTAAATTGCCAAACATTGGTTTAATAAACCATATGACACCACAGTAATGTTGCCTCCCCTCCCCATGAAGGCTGATAGTGAGATACCACCCTACTTCCGGCGTGCGAACATGCCACGTCGCAGCTTCAGTCCTCCCTAAAGCCATGGTCACACGGGGCAGTTAATTCGATTCATATAAATCGCCTTGCCTAGTTCGGCTCACATTTGGCGTGTGAACGCGTGGCTGAGGCGGTTTAGGGCTGATTCGAATCATATAATTCGGATTTTATAAACCACCTCTGTAGGTGGTTTATATGAACCAAATTTTATGATTCGACTTATATCGCCCGTGTGAACGCAACCGACTTACTTGAGGCGGTTTAAGGACGTCACACGCATGCATAGTTGAGACCTTAGTTTGTTGACTTTCCAGTCGATCAAAAGCACATATTATATAATTTGGTCTATGAACCGGATAGAGGTGCACAGATGTTTTTTTCATCATTTATTTATAGGTGTTCACTGCCCAGCAGAAGTTTTTACGGTTCCAAAACAATATGATTCAGTCTATACATATCTAGGTCGAACCGACACTCTCTCGTGCTGACGTCGACTAACCGAAACTGGCGCTGGTTAGTATGGACTTGCTCATGCGCAGATATCCACTTCCGACTTAAACCGACTCAAGCACTGCCCGTGTGAACGCGAAACACTTTCAAACTAAATCGATTCATATTATTCGCCTTGTCTAAATCGCTTTAAACTTTTCCCGTGTGAACACGACTTAAGACACCAGTGAACATTGACACAATAGTTGTACCATTAGCTAGGAGGGAGACAATATCTGTGAGATACCGTCAATGGTGTCCGCGTATCACGCATTGTGTGTGCGCGCATGCGCGGGGTCCCTCTTTTTGTCGTCCGCTTATTATACTCATTGTATGCACACGAAATGACAAGGCGGCCAGAACGAGGCCCCTCACGCCATAACTCATAAAATACGTAATTATGTTTTATGACCGGTTGCTTATGAACACTTCTATAATTAAACAGTGGGTGGGTGTGTGTGTGTGTGAGGGGGTATTCAACAACATTGCAGTGAAAGCGGGCACGTGGTACACACTATTCGCCAACCACCCCCGCAATTATATTCCAATGTGAATCCATCTGCCCCCAGCTCTGCCAATTTGGATTTCCACCGCTGTGTATAACTTACAGCATCATCAAAGGCCGGTTGCTCTCATACCATGTCTATGTGGTGTGGGAGGTTAAAAATCCCTTGGGTCGGTAAAAGTGTAGGCTCGGGCTTTCTATCGACCAGCAGTGGAATGAGGAAGACCAGTCGTCTATGACTGAAATTTCCCCTGCTTAAACAACTAATGGACCAAAAAAAATAGCGGTGTTTCCTTTTCCATTATTTTTTCCTCAGGCATAAGTATATCGTCTTATCGATTCAGTGTTATATTTTATCCCTTCACACTATTTAAGAGTTAGATAGGAGATATGAGAACAAATAGGACGAATAACAAAATGCACACTACATGACTACGGCCTGAATAAACTGGGCAAAAAACTACATCATTGAAATGAGAAATATTGCCACAAAACTGCCGAAATAAATGAACAAATACTGCCAAAACAAATCATCAAACACCGCCTCAAGAAAATGAATGAAGACTGTAAACGACAATTACTCAAATACTGCCATGATGAAATGAAAATGATTGGCAAAATAAACTAAACAAATATTACCTAAATAAAATATTTGTTAAATAATTAAATACTGTCTAAATAAATGAAATTAAAGAAGAAATAAACACTGTTTAACGAGAATTAACTAAATACTTCCTATATAGAATGAACAAAGACTAGATAAATATATAAAAACACCAAAGAGGTCAGATTAAAAATACTGTTTAAATAAAATGAACTAAAAGCTGCCGAAATAAAATGAATAAATATTCCATAAATTTATTTAAAAAAAAGAAATTCTGTCCTTTTTTGTGTGTGGTAAAACATTGGCAGGTGTGAATCAGCGATGTACTGGAGGTTGGTATTGTGTAAGGAGTTCGGGTTGTGGGGGAGGGGGGGGGAACATGCGATGTGAGGTATCACAGTTACACAGGTGCCTCGAGTATGGCCTTATCATGTGGACATAGGAAGGGTGTCAGAGACCGACAAACCAAGTGCACCTCTGTGGCGTGTGGGGCGACCGTCGCATTTTTTTTTTTGCTTATCTTTTTCTAGCAGAAAAGCGGACGCCTAATACCCCAGTCACACCATTTTGCGATTGGTCGTAAAGTGGTCGCAAAATTGCCCTTAGTGGTCGCCGACTTCCTTGTGACCATTTTGGTCGCCAGGAGCTTGCAGTTACTGCATGAAAAACCTTATGACCAAAATGATCGCAAAGAGGTCAGCGATCATTACTTTGGACGCAAGCAGGTCGCGCTGGTCACAGGATTCAAAGTGGTCGCAAAGTTTTCGCAAGCCATAGACATAGTGTGACTAGGGCTTTAACTGTCCATACACAAATATACACGTGCAGATTAAACTAAATAATATTCCATTGATTGGCAATTCTGTCTTCTACTATTTAGAATAAGGGTCTCTGTCGAATAGTTAAAAAAAATAAAAAATTGCAGAGCGGAAAGCAATAATAGCCCCTCGAATACTCTCTGCACACCAAATTATTTATATCCCCGCTGCCACTAACCCACATGTTTAATATGCAGTGAAAACATATAGACAATAACTGGCACAGCTTGAACCTACACCACCCCTACCGGACTGGATGGCAGACTGGGTAGGGCGCCTGCTGTTCAGGATTCAATCCCTGGTTGAGTCAAACCAAATTATTCTGTATGTAATACTTGTATGACGCTCGCCATTACCTGGATCTGGCTTGGAATAGTTGGTTCAGTGTCAGCATACTATGAGTCAGTCGGCAGTATTGTCACACGTTGGCACCATCGCTTCTCCGCCCATCATAACTATTTCCCTTCTGTTTGAATGCCCCCACACTCGCCCCCGCCCCGGCCCCCGCTCCCGCCGCCGCCCCGCCCCCGCCCGTGCAAGCGCCAAATAGGGGTTGAGTTAACTCAGGGGGTGGGATCTTCCTCGAGCACCGTACAAACAACAATATGACCAACCCACCCCACTCCCAACCCGACACCCACATCTACCACCGCCACCACCAACTGAGCATTTACTCCTCAAACAACTTGTATTTGCACTCATGTTATCGTGAAATACTAATACATTAATCAGAAGTGGAGAATATTAATAAATGGCTCCACTGCTTAAAACTTCCTAAGATAGCAGCTTCGTTCTCCTTCTCAATAGCCGGTGAGTAGTCAATCAATCAATAGTTCTGTCCTCTAGTCGAGCATTGGATGCAATGGTTCTCCACTTGTCCCGATGGTGTGCTGTTCTGATAGACTGTGAATAATTCAAGCCTGTCCACTGTGAAATATTTGTAAACCATGATGTTCTTGGTCTCCCTCTCCCTCTGCTGCCATTCACCTTCCCTTCCAACAATGTACGGTATATTGAACTCTGACGAATGATGTGGCCAAAATAAATAAGTTTCTTTGTCTGTATAGTGGCAAACAAGCTTTTCTTATTTTTAATTTTTCTGAGAACTTCTTTGTTGGTGATCTTCTTTGTCCATGATATTTTCATCATCCTTCGATAAGTCCACATCTCAAATGCTGCTAAACATTTGTACATTTTCTTAGAGATTGTCCATGTCTCAGCCCCATACATTAGAGTAGACCACACATAACACTGAAGAATACGCTTCCTTGTATGTATTAATATCTTACTTGATGTTAACACTCTATACATTTTGGAGAATGTTGTTTGGGCTATTGTTATCCTTCTCTTAATTTCTTCATCACATCTCCCATCATTTGTAATCTTTTGTCCGAGATATATGAATTTGGATACTTCGGTGAGTAGTACAACAACAAAAAAACCCTCTCCCTGGTTACTAATTGAGGAAATACGGTGTTCATTATGTGATTCCATACACCATGACACTAGCCATGATAAGAGGTATTTTTATTCACAATTTCCAAGCATTAACTAACCTGTTGACAATAGAAATTGTAGGAACTGTGTAACCATTAATGATCATCTTCCCACTGCCCTCTGTAAACAAATAATATGTAATGCAGCATCATGAGCCATGGAGCTGTTATATATGTTAGAAAAAGGTATGATGAGATCAGGACATGTTCATTGGCAGACAAATTCTGTGGTTTAAATTGTAAATATTTTATCGTTACTCATTGGGTCTGTAGTAGTCTGTACATGAGCTCCACTACCATGCGGTGGTGGCAGACACTACGCCGCACACCTATGCAGTTACCCGCAACTGTGCTAGGTGGCGGCACGCTAGCCACTGGGCAGGGCCCCGACTGGGCTGCCCTCTACAGCATGTGGCTAGCACATCCCCCACTCACCTATAGAGGCAATGTGGGACCTAGCGAGGTAGGGGGGGGGGGGGGTCACTTGACTGTTGGCACCGTGGAGAGCAGATAGGTTTTGTAATAAATCAGTGGAAGCGTACTGTCACTAAATCTTGGCATTCTTCCGTGAGTGCATGGCAGAGTGAAAGACCGTGGAACGGTGAACATCGTGGACTACCACATGTCTATATGGCCCAGGGTAACAATCACGACACAGTTTGACGTGCAGACATACCTCCCTGTGGGGAAACTAGACTGGGAATTTCCATGGCTTGGGACCGGACGCAGTAGCTGAAGCGGGAGAGCGCAGGTCCTGACATGACATTAGATGTTATGTTGCATGGACGTAACACTCCAACAGCCAACCATCCAGCCCATGGTTTGGCCCATGCTTTGTTCACCGTTTGTCCACTTTTATATCGTTCTTAACGCCCAATTATTGCATGCATCACACTTCCCTCCCTTTAAAAAACTAATCCAGCAGTAGACCTAGTAACAAGACAGAAAGAAATGCACCTTTTGTGACCAGCCTATAGCGCCACACTGCGGCGCTCCGTGCCGCCAATTCATTCGCTATATAAACATGAATACTGGTTATGTTATTTCACGTGCGTTACTTTGATACAGGGGTGCATTTTGCTCGGCCGAATGGCACTAATACCATATGAAGTACCGGACGTGGTGGCCGAATCGGTAGGCCGAAGCCTTCCCGGACGGAAGGTCGGGGAGTTCGATTCTCGGTCGAGTCAAACCAATGACTTATAAAATTGATACTTGTCGCATCTTAGCCCGGCCCTCCGTATTACTAGGATAGGGCAATGACTGTTTGGGTCAGTGTCAGGAAAAATGTGACTGAGTGGGATTTTGGGTCATGGTGGCAGACAGCCTGATTTCCCAGTGGGGCAGCACTATAAAATCACAATGAGTGCACACAAGTTGGTACCTGTCCTGACCATGACCTTAGATGTTGTCAGGATGTAAAACTCCAGCAAACAACCAACCCAATCTGAAATCACATCAGCAAGGGACCGACTTGTAACAGTGTACACTAATGGCGTCTTTATAGTGCTGCTCCACTAGCAGCCTTTGCCCTATCCTGGAATTTTTACACAGTATAAGATGTGTTGTATATAATCGTACATTAACCACTTTGGTATATCTGCCAATCAAATTCGTAATGCCCAGCATGGCTGATGAGATTGGCACAACCAATTCAGAACAATGGTTGCATAGGACCTGTCTAATATTTCAATTACATCTCAGAATATCAACAGTCGACCCCATTCCAGACACACACACACACACATATATATATACATATATATACATATATCTATATATATATCTCACGCAGGTGGTCATTTATATGTCAAATTTGATCCTGAACCATTAAAGATGCATTATCATGAATAGGCTTTAGCAGCAATTACATATACAGTAAAACCTCTCTAACTGACCACCTCCACAAATCGACCACCCCGCTATAGCGATCGTTTTATTTGGATCCCAAACGATCGCCCATACAATACCATTGTAACGATAAAAATAACTCCCTTAACCGACCACCTCCCTAAATGGACCATTTCAAGTCGGTCCCATGGTCGGTCGATTTAGATAGGTTTTACTGTATAACCTTGCCACACAATTAGGTCATATGTATAGATCTATTGCGAGGCGCACTCTGTTAGCTTAAAGTGGGCTGTGCCAATTACATGGCAGTAATTAAGTCAGCTCACCTGTGTGACGAAGCGATTAATGAACACACAAACATCACCAGGCAACATGATAGGAATTAAAACCCCGGTTTGACAATTAGCTCACGACCTAAACTGCCTGTACTGATGTACCGTGTTTGAGACAACTAAGTGTTCACACTTCCTGTCTACCATTCGCTATTTCGCTATTTCGTTTGAATGTTGGTTGGTTGGTGTTTCACCAGTTGACATCCTGGTAATATCCTGGAATTATACACATGTCCTGGCAACATCTAAGGTCATATCAAGACGGGTACTGACTTGTGACAGTGCACACTCATGGTGATTGTATAGGGTTGCCCCACTGGGAGACACAACTGGCAGCACCATGACCACTCAGTCACATTATCTTAACACCGAGCCAACCATGGACTATCCTAATAATGCCGAGCGCCTGGCTAGGAAGTGACAAGTATACACTTTTATGGCCCTGTCACACTATGACGTAACGATGTCAACGTAGGGAGAACGTGAAAAACGTCGAATTTCTCGGCGTAGTATGAGAGAGTAACGGTGGTAAAGCGTAGTGATGGCATCATTCAACGAGAGAGGACAACGTAATTACGCTCAGGGAACATTATGTATGTTATTCCATCGCCAGAACTATGTTGCTTTACGTTACCTTATGTTACTTACGTCATGAAACGGTGGCAAAACGGTAAACGTATGTTGGACGTCCGTTCGGCATCCATTATGCCGGCGTTTTCACTACGCGGACTGCACGTTCCCACTGGCTTTAATGTGGGTCAACGTAGTGCAACATAGTGCAACGTAGTTGAACGTAGTGACCAACGTTTTAATAACGTCTGTTTAACATCATTGACGTTCGCCGAACGTGTACAGAACATACGGCGAACGTATACCTTATGTTCGAGGTACGTCGAAAGTTTTGAACTTGTCCAAAACCTCGACTTAACTCGACGTAACATGACGTAACGTGACGTAGCTCGACGTCAGTCTAACGTCATTCTGACGTCATCATAACATAACCCAACATATGTCAACGTAATGACGAAAACTGACCACGTTAGGCTCACATTCGCTCGGTACATCATAGTGTGACAGGGGTATAAAGTCATTGGTGTGACTCGACCAACGTTCAAATCCCAACGTCTACCAAAACAAGAGATGAACGCTCAACTCATTCGGCCATCCCGTCTTGTGTTTCCCTTTGAAACCTGCTCCTCCAGTTCCTGAAGGGGAAGCGGCACATCCCAGCAATCTCAGATCTGGTTGACCACAGATGGACCACTCCCCTATATCGATCGCTTTATTTAGACAAACAAAAACAACCCTAAATGGACCATTTAAAGTCAGAGTCATGGTCGATTTAGAGAGGTTTCATAGTTCAGTGCGCGCGGTCGCAAGTCGATGCCAGTACTCATATGAACTCAAATGTTCCTATGGCGTAAAACCCCAATAGGCAAGCAAACAAGCAAGCCCTTCCAACTAAGGCAGTGGAGTGATGCTGAATATTCTTGTCACACACTGACGGCCCTGTCGTCTTAGAGGAACATCCTCTATCAGTGTTTTTTTGTAGGTTTCTTTTCCCGTCGCGCGTGTACTTTTTAATCGGATAAAACTCACGATTTATGAGTGAATTCGAGTTACACAACAAGGCCCAACAGCGGCCAAAGTCCAAATGTACACACCGAGACAAGTGGACAGATTAGATTCTAATCGCCCCGGACACTACGCTTAGAGACACGTGGATGCAATACTGCAGGAATTGTTCATTGACAGCCGCAGCGCCGCGCAGCTGGATTGAAGAGAACTATGATGACATCGACACTAATGCGCAGGTATTCCGAGTTCCGCTTGTCCTTCAGGAAGCACTAAGGCTGGAACCCAGCACTCTGGGTCACCCACGTGGCGGAAGGTGTGGGGAGGTGGTGAATAACACATACACCATGATACAGGAAATGGTATTTTATCTCATGTGAAATATTGACCAGTAGGGAAATTTCATGACAATCTACATTAAAAAAGTTTGGTTTGTTTGTTGTTGTTGGCCTAGTAACATCTAAAGTCATATCAGGGCGGGTACCGACTTGTGGCAGTGTACACTCATGGTGACTTTAGCATGCTGCCTCACTGGAAAATCAGGCCGCCGGCAGCATGACCGAATATCCCACTCAGTCACATTATCCTAGCAATGAGCTAACCAGTCCTTGTCTGGCTAGGAAGCGACAAGTATCAATTTTATAAGTAATTGGTTTGACTCGACCGGGAACCAAACTTCCGACCTTCCGCCCGCGCTCTACCGATTCGGCCACTGCGCCCGGTCGGATTGAAGAGAACTATGATGCCATTGACACGAGTATTCTGAGTTCCACTTGTCCTTCAGGAAGCACTAAGGCTGGAACCCAGCACTCTGGGTCACTCACGCAGCGGAAGGTGGGGGGGGGGGGGGGGGGGGGGGGGGGGAGGTGGTGAATACACATTCACCATGATACAGGAAGTGGTATTTTATCTCATGTGAAATATTGGCCAGTAGGGAAATTTCACGGCAATCTACATTAGAAAAGTTTGGTTCGTTTGTGTGTTGTTTTACGTTCTAGCAACATCAAAGGCCATATCAGGTCGGGTATAGACTTGTGATACTGTGCAGTCATGGTGACTTTATAGCACTACCCCATTGGGAAATCAGGCTGTTGGCACCATGACCCGATATCCCACCCAGTCACATTATCCTGACACTGAGCTAACCAGACCTTGCCCTATCCTAATAATGCCGGGCACCAAGCTAGGAAGCGACAAGTATCAATTTTGTACGGCATTGGTTTGACTCGACCGGGAATTGAACTCCCGATCTCCCGCATGAGAGGCCTGAGCTCTACCGATTCGGGGACACTATGTTCACTTGGTGAGGGTCAGGGTTATGGACCAGTGAAGGGATTGCAACATATTCAGACATAGAACATCTGATGGCTGTACTGCCTGTATGTATGGGTATGTGTGTATGTGTGTATGTGTGCGCGCGTGTGTGGGGGGGCGGGGGATCTCCTCAGAAAATTGACACTATGTCCGACTCCTTATCAGCTTATGCCCCATGCAGAAGGTCGCGAGTTCGAATCCCGGCTGAGTCAAACCAATGACTCACAAAATTGATACTTGTCACTTCCTAGCCTGACACTCGGCATTGCTAGGATAGGGAAAGGACTGTTTAGCTCAGTGTCAGGATAATGTGC
The DNA here is from genome assembly GCA_030323885.1 of Branchipolynoe longqiensis. NCBI lineage: Eukaryota > Metazoa > Annelida > Polychaeta > Phyllodocida > Polynoidae > Branchipolynoe > Branchipolynoe longqiensis. The sequence goes on along the minus strand of CM059187.1, from coordinate 112,472,269 downwards.
CTGAGTGGGAAATCAAGTCATGGTGACAGCGGCCTGGTCTCAGACTCACAGTGACGCGGCACTATGAAATTCGCCATGAGTGTGCACTGTCACAAGTCGGTACCTATCCTGATATGACCTTAGATGTTGCCAGGATGAAAACTCCAAACAAACCTATATATAAGCAGGGCGTGGGCGAAGTAGGTGAAGGTGGAGGTGGGTGGGGGGGTGGAATGGCGGTGGGGTGGGGACATGTTTGTGGTGTGGGCTCCTGGGATGGTCTGTGCCATATGGCGCCTGGTACTCCGAGCTCCCCTCACCACAGTGAGTGTGCAGAGAGAGACACAGCTTAACTATTATAGCTGCGGTCTGAGGCAGCCCACGTCACACACGACGCTGCATTACATGAGAGGCCCACCCTCGTCCCGCAAGTGCTGCTAATATTGTAATAGCCAGATTCTCCGCCCACAGACCCACACTGCACAGCCACCACCGTCATATGACAGGAGACTGCCCTCTCTGACCCACTGCATAATTGCGCTGCATTAACAATTATTTACGCCATCTGTTTTGTTTGTTTGTTGTTTTTCGTCCTAGCAACATCTAATGTCATATCAGGATGGGTACCGACTTGTGACAGTGCACACTCATGGCGACTTTATAATGTTACCCCACTTGGAGACCAGGCTGCCAGCACCATGATCTGATATCCCACTCAATCACATTATCCTGACACTGAGCCAACCAGTCCTTGCCCTATCCTAATAATGCCAAGCGCCTGGCTAGGAGCGACAAGTACACATTTTTAAGTCATTGATTTGACTCGACCAGGGTTCGAATCCACAAACCCATGGGTTCGGATCCCCCGATCTCCTAAAACAGGAGAAGGACGCTCTACTCATTCGGCCATCCCATCTGGTCTATCCCGTCTGTAAAATTGCACCAAAAAGTCTGTGAACAGACATTTTTCCATTGAGCATACGCAGTTCGTTAGTTCTCCACACCGCCACCAGAGTGTGGTTTGATGATGGATAATGCTAGATAAGACCTTTCCCGTTGAGCATGAGGAGTTTGTTAGTTCTCTACACCGTCACCAGAGGGGTGGTTTTGGTGATGGAAATACTAGATAATACCTTTTCCTTTGAGCATGCCACACAGTGACCTGATTAGCAAAGCATTAGTTCTTCCGACTGCCGTCAGAGGGTGGGTTAGTAGTAGAAATCACTTACATTAAAGTTACATAGTCCGATGACGCGTCAAATTGTCAAAACCTAAACAATTTTCTAGATTTTATTATACATTTCTAACTGAGCGTCCCGTTCTGATATGACCTTCGATGTTGTCTGGTGTGCAGAGGCAAAGCTGTCTGGGTACATCAAACGCGGCACATACGTCTCCTCTACGTCTGTCTCTGAAGGTGGCTAACCACAGGCATGTCTGGTACAGGCAGCGAATACTGATATTATTCCAGGTGCGCTTTGGAGCCTGTTTTGTTTCTGGCCTGGACAGGACTTGGCCCACGCATGTGCGTACGACAGTCAGGAGCGGGTCTAAAAAGACAAAAGAAGCCGACGTTTGCCACCCACACCATCTGCTTATTGCAGTGTATGTGTGTGTGGGTGTGTGTATGTGTGTGGGTGTGTGTATGTATGTGTGTGGGTGTGTTTATGTATGCGTGTGTGTGGGTGGGTGTGTGAACATCACTCTGCATGAGTCCCACTCGTTCTTAATCATCTCATTCTCTCCCACACCTGTCTATTACCCACTCAAGTCTCTCCACCCACCCCCACCGTCCACCCCCACCCCCACCCCCTGCCCTTACCCCCACACACTCCACACATATCATATCCATTTAGTTTTATTCTTCAGATTCTTCACATTTGTCAGCGCCGAAGCACCGGTTTTCCGGCTATGTGATTCTGTGTCATTGATCCATTTCAATACACAAGTCATTTTTAGCCATGAATAGACTAGGAAATGAGAGCGTGGTGAGTGACGAAGAAGATGCATATTGGCGCTTTTCGATTTACGATATACAATATATACAATATATACAATATATACAATACACACAATACATACAATACATACAATACATACAATACATACACTAGATACACTACATACACAACATACACAACATACATTAGATACACTACATACAGTACATACAGTACATACAATACATACAATACAAACAATACGTACTGTATGTACATTATGTACAGTACGTACAGTACGTACAGCACGTACAGTATGTACAGTACATACATTACTACAGTACGTACAGTACTACAGTACGTACAATACGTACAATACGTACAATACGTACAATACGTACAATACATACAATACGTACAATACGTACAATACGTACAATACGTACAATACGTACAATGCGTACAATACATACAATACGTACACTACATACAATACATACAATACGTACACTACATACAAAACGTACAACACGTACAAAACGTACAAAACGTACAATACGTACAATACGTACAATACGTACAATACGTACAATACGTACAATACGTACAATACGTACAATACGTACAATACGTACTACACGTACACTACGTACATTACGTACACTACATACAAAACGTGCAACACATACAAAACGTACAATACGTACAATACGTACAATACGTACAATACGTACAATACGTACAATACGTACAATACGTACAATACGTACAATACGTACTACACGTACACTACGTACATTACGTACACTACATACAAAACGTGCAACACGTACAAAACGTACAAAACGTACAATGCGTACAATACGGGCCTCTCGTCTCACAAACAACAGATACATATTCCCGCACCCTCCCCCATCTCTCATACGACTAGCAGTGTGCACATACAGGTGTGTGTCCAGGTGACCACGTGACCTCACGTCCTCCACGTCCAGCACACAAAGTTGGGAGCCAATCAGAGCTATGCTGGAACCACTAAACCAATTATACTATTCATAGCCTCCTCCACACACATGTTTAACGTGTACACATATTGTCTCTACACAAGGTATTGCCAATTGCCACCAGCTTATTTGGGCGCGGGGAGTGCGGGGTGGGTGGTGGGGGGGGGGGGGAGGCAGGGCTCCATTGTGTTATAACCAGAAAGAACAGGGTTTCTTCACTTCTATATTGAACTACCATTAAAACTGCATAGTTTGATGAAAATATCCACATTTCAAAACCAAAACAATTATCAAGGTTTGATTCGACATATCTAACTTAGATACTGGTACACTTACCAAACATTTGTCGCGACATAGAAGGGCATACTGAGGCAATTTAATAGAATATGTTACCGCAGAAGCCTATTGTCTCAGAGTTTGGGCATTTTTCCATGTTTGCACATCAAATATCTCAAAAGTTAGCCATCTAAAATAAGTTACTTCCAATTAAAGTAAGGTAGATTATAGTGATCGACCTGATGTATTTATCCCACAAAATGATGGAAACTCAAATCCATCGGTCTATGCAACTTTAAGTTAACAATTGCATGTTCCTGCTTATTGGTTTTCTCTCTGTCAGGCCCGGCCTTCAGTTTCGGGTCAGACAGAAATCATAATATATTCCGTGACTACTTCTCAATGGCCGTAAAATGTAACCGGCACAAATTGTTGCTATTCATCAATATCATACCTAAGATTAGGTGCTATTTATTTGGCTGAACATATTGACACACATTGGGCATAGATGTTGGTTATTTAAAAAGAATGCTCCGAACTATGCTTTCCTATTAAAATGCTGATACTTCCTTTAAAGCTAGGGCAAAGGAATTTTATTGGTTCACTAAATAACAATGGAAAGGATGTCGGGCGTAGAATACTATATCCACTATTTTAAATATGCTTACTGTACTGAATGATACCCTAAGGCACGTTGTGAGGAGGGTGGTGACCGCATAAACGACCCAGATCCGTAAGTGTGTTCTATTTCTTATTTACCATCCACGTCACATAAACACAAAATCCATCATTGCCAGAGGGATAGATCTTTCTTTTTAAATCCTCTGATTACAGCATGTGTATCTTTTTAAAAAACACCACAAATTTCTTGGTAATTCACATTATGTTATTTTAACTAACAATCTTTTGTTTGTTTGTTTGTTTAACGACCCCCTCCCAGCACAACAAGTAAACATCGGCTATTGAGGGTAAACTAAAAATCTTTCTTATTCTCCATCAGATATTACAGGGTCCATACAGATTTTCAGAAACCACATTTAATGCAGTTGTTAAGACCTTTTCAAATGAGAAATTAAATTATTAAGGCCCTATAATTATATATTTACTATTACAATATCAAGGCTTTATGATCGTACTTTACCAGGCTTCTGTAGGTTATTGATATAAAGCAAGGGAAACAATTCAAGCTTCTTTTTTTTGTATGTGGGTTATTATCCAAAACTGGGCACCACATATTTGGTCTCCATGTTACGATGCTGATAATTAAGTCATTGTTTTATTGATAGCAAGTCAAATAATTATTGTAGTCTCTGTCTATTAGGTATGTTAGCAGTTCTACATGTATTGAATTTATACTACAAAAGATATAAAAATTATAATTGTATGATTTTGCACTAGAGTGTAAATGTGAAAATTTACACATTGACACCATACATGTAGCCAAACTTGTTTTCAACTTATTTTTCAACTTTTTCCTTGTAAGTCCTAACCATGTCTGCTTAACAGTAATCAAGAAAATCTTGTTTGACTATGTTGTATATGTTAAAATGAGGTTATGGTTGTGTCTTTGATTTTCATGTTTCACAAGTGATATTAATGTATTGCTCTATTTGTATAAGATCTAATTAAAAAAATGAAATTCATTTTTTTCAACTCTGACATATGCACAACATGCAAACCTTCATAGGACATTGGATTAGGCTATTATTTGGAAGGGATTTTTACTATTATTTGGAAGGTTTTCACTTTTGGTTTCCATGTCACACTTTTGTGCCCAGTTTTAGAGAATGACCCATGTACTTAGCACTTTTCATAAAGCATTACATTAGAAAGAAACCAACAGGTGACTAGATTTAAACCTACATATCCAACTGAGATACTAATGCAATCAATAAATGGCTATTGTTTCATAGAAAGAACAGTAAGTCAATTTACATGCCACTGCTGAAGCCTATGGTGTTCAGCATTTTAGTGTGCACACCAAAATTAACTTGACATTGTTTCCTTTAAAATATTCCCCAATTAACAATGAAAGTTACATCAAACTAAAATAAAGCAGATTATACCTATTAACCTAATATATTTATCCAAATAACATGGCAGAAACACAAATCCACCTATTAACCTAATATATTTATCTAAATAACATGGCAGAAACACAAAACCACCTATTAACCTAATATATTTATCTAAATAACATGGCAGAAACACAAAACCACCTATTAACCTAATATATTTATCTAAATGACATGGCAGAAACACAAAACCACCTATGAACCTAATATATTTATCTAAATAACATGGCAGAAACACAAAACCACCTATTAACCTAATATATTTATCTAAATAACATGGCAGAAACACAAAACCACCTATTAACCTAATATATTTATCTAAATAACATGGCAGAAACACAAAACCACCTATTAACCTAATATATTTATCTAAATAACATGGCAGAAACACAAAACCACCTATTAACCTAATATATTTATCTAAATAACATGGCAGAAACACAAAACCACCAGACCGTGAAACTTTAATAAACCACATCCTCGGTCACTGAACATAAAAGTCCACCTTCCCTTAATGTTCACATCTAACATTATGAATTTTACTACCATCTAAACATATAAAATTGACGGAATTTTGATTCCTCCTTTGAACAAATTTATTTAGGAAAAAATTCAATGCCTTTTCAGCGGATTTGTTCAAATTTCAAGGCCTTTGCAGGGATTTATCAAATAAAAGACCTTTGAAGAGAACTTCCAATTCAAGGCCCCTCTGACGATGGTTCGTGCCTTCCGTTGTGGTGTGGGGGGAGGACTCTGTTTAGACAGTTCGCATGCAGACACCGTGGAACCAGTTGCAGTAGGATTTACTATGCTGTTGTTTGTTGTTGTGATTTACTGTGACCCTTTGTACATGCAGCATGAGGCTTGTCTCTAAATCATGCATGGTTGTCTCTGTGCCTGACTCATGCATGGACACCTCCCCCCCCCCTCAAACCCGCTCCCCCGCAACCACCCCCCCCTCCACACACCCACCCCTCTCATTCCTCCCCCACCGCCACTCCCTCCCACTCCCCTCACACCTATCCCTCACATTTCTGCCCCCACATCCACCCCTCTCGCCCCCCCCCCTTACAGCCACCCCTTCTCATTCCCCCCCCACCCCTACCCCCTCATTGCTCCCCCTCACACCCAGCACTCTATTCCTCCCCACATATATTCATAAATATGTCACCGTGCCAACATGCACGTCCCCGGACTCCTCCTGAGGCTATCCGCCCTCAAAATCCAGCAATCGCTACACCCACACAACTAGCCGCGGTGCATTGTGAGGAGTGGGAGAAGCGCAGTGAGGCACTAGATAATGGCAGATTTTGAAGGCCCCGAACAATGAAATTGCAATTTTTAAACATTAACGCTTCCGTTTCATTAATCTTCTTTTAACTGACACTAGGACAAAAGTCTAGTCTCGAAACGGGAGGAATGTCAGAATTGCAAATCTTCTGCAGACTACTGTTAACCAGAAGGGATGGCCGAATGAGTTGAGCATCCGTCTCCCGTTTTGGTAGGTCGTGGGATTTGGCCACGGGTTTTAACCCTGGTCGAGTAAAACCAATGACTTACAAAATGAATACTTTTATCTACCTAGCCTGGCGCTTGGCATTACTAGGATAGGACAAAGATAACTGGAAATGAAGTTTCCTCTGCTTCCTCTGTTTCCTCTGCGACTGAAGTTTCCTCTGCTTAATCAACTAATGTACCAAAGAAAAAAAGAGAAAAGCTAACCAGGCACCCTCCATGTACGCCGATAAGTCCTCATATGCACATAACCTGGTGCTTTGTTTATTGGTTAATTGGAAGCTTTAACGTCCTAGCAACATCTGAGGTCAAACCGAACTGTGACAGTGCGCACGGTTGGCGACTTCATAGTGCTGTTCCATTGGGATACAAAGCCACCGGCATCATGACCCGAATATCCCACTTGGTCACAATATCCTGACACCAAGTCAACCAAATCCCTGCCTTATCCTTATAAAAGGCAGCAACAAAAAACATAGCAACAAGAATCATGTTTGTAAGCCTTTGGATTGAATTTGATGGGGATTGATCCCTCGACTTCCCGCAGGGTTCAAGCTCTTACGGCTATTTTCTTCTACCATTGCTGATTAACCAGACAAAATTCCAATCACAGACAATTGGTCTTCCTCATTCCGCTAATCTTTGCCATATCCTGGTAATGCTAAGCGCCAGGCTAACTGGTAACAAGCCTAACTTTATTAGTCATTGATTTTCCTCAGTGGAGATTCAAAAACCGGGGTTTCGAATGCCACGACCTGCTGTACAGGAAGTGGGTGCTCAACCCATCCGGCCATCCCATCAGAACCGTGTCTTTAGATGTTGTCAGGACGTAAAACTCCAACAAACATCAACACATTATCCCACCCAGATTGGTTGGTTGGTAGTTGGAGTTTTATGTCCTGTCAACATCTAAGGTTGTTTGTTGTTTTTTGTCATAGTAACATTTAAGGTCATATCAGGATGGGTACTGACTTGTGACAGTGTGCACTCATGGTGAGTTTATAGTGCTGCCCTACTAGCAGACTAGGCCAGCAGCACCATGACTTGATATCCCACTCAGTCACATTATCCTGACACTGAGCCAACCAGCCTACCATAACAATGCCAAGCACCTGGCTAGGAAGTGACAAGTATACATTTTTTAGTCATTGGTTTGACTAGACCAGTGTTCAAATCCCACAATCTTACCAAAACTGGAGACAGATGATCAACTCATTCGGCCATCCCTTCTGGTCTTGGTCTCCTGGATGTCTTCCACCAATTCACCAAACCACACAACAGATAAATAACATACATCACAAACACACTAGAAATAAATATGGTAAAATAACAACTGAAAACCAAGGAACCAATATCTGGAACTCAATACCAGTAAAGATTAGTAAAAACTTTTGTAAAAAACTAAAGATAAGCTTTCTCAATGCATACTAAATCGATTACCAGTAAAGAATATATATAAAAGGACATAGTTGTCATTAACTAGTCGCATAATTTAAAATATCAAGTGGCTATGGCAAAGAACATCAAATTTACCCCTATTACCATACATGTAAAATAACTACTGATACTGCATGTAAGTACATGAATCCATGACAAAATATACATATAATATTCCTATGATTACCTTGTTTTTTATTAACTGTGAAGAGACACATCAGTATCTCATCATAATCATTAGTTAAAAATGTAGCTTAAGTTTAATCATTTGTGATTGTCATCACTTGTTCATTCATGGAGACCAGCTAGATAGGCATCACGTTTCTGGAATCCTTTCTGTCTGTAATGAATTTGTATGCATTTATTGTATCACCTCAGTTTATAGTAAACATACCTTGCAGAGAGTTAAAATAAAATAATTGAATTGAATTGACCACCCGAGGTGCGTGTGCTATTTGATCTACTCGGTTACATTACTTTTCATACTCAGTCTGCACTGAAACCCACGTTCACCAGGTGGCAGCACACTTATCGGCCGACACCTGGTGGTCAGTGTGGATGTTGACCTGCTTCACACCCCTTTCAATTCACGTGTACACGGCAGCGGCAGATAACAAAATTTACCCACCCATCCCCTCCACACAAAAAATCCCCCATCCAAAAATAAATACAGGGTGTCTCAAAAGTCACTATCGATCTCAGTGACATGTTTTTTATAGTTTTTTTTTTATAAAGATATGTATCCTTCATGCAAATTTGTGTATTTACAAAACGTTAACTGGTTCATGTCCAATTTTGAGTTATTGTAAAATATTCCAGTTCAGGCTCATGTCATTGATGCGCGAAAAGGAAGAAAGCAAGGCGGAGGTGGAAAGAAAAGCGTTTATTGACACCTCAACAGAGTATACAGAGGAAGAGAAAGGCTCATGAGGAGCAATGCAATGAGAATAAAGTAAAAAAGGGGCTCATAAGGAGCAATGGAAGATAGGGCTCATGAGGAGCAACAGGGAAATGTACAAGATAATAGGAGAGTTCAGGCAGAGTCAGATGTCTGTGGGTGGTCAGTGAGGGGGTGCCGAGGAGCCCTCCACCAAAGCGGCGGAGAGGGCTCGAGGTGCGCCCGAGGGGGCGAGGTGGGGCGCGTAGGCGTGGGCCGCCTCGGGGGTCCAAGATGGGCGGCGTCTGAGGAGGGTTCCTCGTGAGGCTGGGCTGGGCTGTGGTCTGAGGGTTCCTCGTGAGGCCGGGCTGGGCTGTGGTCTGAGGTGTGAGGTCCGAGGTGATGATCCCCGGCTCTGACTGGGCGGCGCTTCGATCGGTGGTCGCTGGGGGGTTGTCGGTGGTCGTGACGGTCGGCGGCGGTGTTGTCTGGGGAGGGTCCGTCCTGAGGATGGGCGGCGTCTGGGGAGGGTTCCTCGTGAGGCTGGTTTGTGCCCTGAGGTTCCCTGGGTGGGGGGGGGGGGGAGTGTCCGGGGCCTAGGTCGACAAGGGGCGGGCGGCCAAAGATAGAGGAGGCCCGCTCCTTGGAGAGATCCGGTGAGGAGGTCCGGCGAGGGTTGAGGAGGAGGGCAGCGACGTCCTGAGGGCTGGGTGGGGTGGGGGTTGGGGTCGGGTCGGGCGGGTTGAGGAATGCGGTGTCGTGAAGATCGGCGGCTGTGCCATCGGAGGAGGGTTCCTCGTGAGGCTGGGCTGGGCTGTGGTCTGAGGGTTCCTCGGGAGGCTGGGCTGGGCTGTGATCTGAGGTGTGAGGTCCGAGGTGATGATCCCTGGCTCTGACTGGGCGGCGCTTCGATCGGTGGTCGCTGGGAGGTTGTCGGTGGACGGCGGTGTCGTGAGGGTGGCGGCTGTGATGTCGGCAGAGGGTTCCTCATGAGGCTGGGCTGGGCTGTGGTCTGAGGCATGAGGTCCGAGGTGATGATCCCCGGCTGTGACTGGGCGGCGCTGCGATCGGTGGTCGCTGGGAGGTTGTCGGTGGAAGTCGCGGGGCTGTCGGCAGTTGTGAGGGTGAGGCGCCGGGAAGGGCCCCCCGGGACGGCCGTGGGAGGCCGGCGGATCAAAAATCCACCGAGGCGGCCGGGGTCTGTGCTCCCCGGGGCGGTGCCTGAGGTGGTGGCGGGGGGTGCGCTCCCCCGGCGAGGTGTGCCCGAGGTGACAGGATGGGCGGTGTGCTGTGCGCCGTCCGACGCCGAGGGGCCGTGATCTGTAGGATGGGGGCCTCGGCGCCCGAGGGCTGGTCCCGAGGCGCCGGGGGGGGGACCCGGGGCAAAGCTCGGCGAGGCGCGTCGCGGCGAGCCCGAGGAGGGGGCCGGCGTGGCCGCGGCGGTGGTCCGGGCTCCCTTCCGCGGTGCTTGAGGCGGCGGGGGAGGGCGCGCCCCCCCGGGGACGTGTGCCCGAGGTGCTGGGATGGGCGGTGTGGTGTACGCCGTCCGCCGCCTCGGGGTGGGCGGTGGCGTCCCCTCGGGCGCGGCGGTGAGACGGCTGCCGTGTTCTTGCTGGGGGTGGGCCGCCCCCGGCAGAGTCGCTTGAGGCGGCGGCGGGGGGGAGGCCCCGCCTGCGGCGCGCGCCCGAGGTGCTGGGGCGGTCGGCGTGGTGTAGGCGGTCGGCGTGGTGCAAGGGGGTTGCCCTCGGGCTCTCCCCGATTCGAGGGCGTCCAGGCGGGCGTAGAGGCGGGCGGTGGTGGCGCGCTGGAGGGCCCCAAGGTCGAGGAGAGCCTTGAGAATCGGACTTGTCTCGGTGCCCGAGGCGGGGTCCGAGGGTGCCGACGGAGAGGCCGGGGCCGAGGAGGGCGACGCGCCTCCCGGCGCGCCCGAGGAGGGTCCCGGCGTGGCCAGGGCGGTCGCCCGGGAGCTCTGGCGGCCCGTGCCCTTGCCGTGTCTGGGCATCCTGGAGCGGTCCGAGGGGATGCAGCGGTCCGAGGTGAAGAATGCCAAACAGAGAAAAGGGAGAGAGCTGGAAGGCGGCAGGAGGGCGAGTGCCTGAGGGAGGCCGGCGGGCGGCCTTATAAGGGGAGGGGGACGGGCGACAGCAGGTGAGGTGTGAATGCTGCCGGCCCGGGGGAGGGCGAGAGGCGGTGAGCAGCGGGCGTCGGGTGAGGCGCGAATGCTGCGCGACAGGGGGGCGGGGGAGGGAGCGGCGCGGTGTCAGCGCAGCGTGACAGCCCGGGGCGGGGGAGGGTCTCTCCCTTTCCTCGCATCTCCCTTTCCTCGCATCAAACGTAATGCTTCGCATTACGACCAATGATGAATGTGGAAGAATGGGTGTTTGTGGTAACATGCAAGATAAAAGGCTTGAACTGCGAGAAAATAAGAGATAATTTTGGGAGGAAGGTTCCTCAGTAAGGTCTCACAGACAAAGCTATTCATGAGTTGTAAAAATAAATTGTACAAATCTGGATCTGTGTATGATTGCAATACAACTGGACGCTTTAAGCCCTGTATATAAACTGATAGTCGCCAGGTGGAGCACTAATTCTTTGCGGCATATACTTTGAAATAATTTTTTTTTTTCATGTCTTAAAGAAGTTGTTGGAAATCCCAGTCATTTGTCAAAATAGGTCGTGACTTTTGAGACACCCTGTATAAAAACACATAGTAACTGGCGTCAATGCACATTGGATGGCTCCTAAACTAGATACTGCTGTAGTGAATCCCTTGGCGCTTCCATTCTAATAATCTCTGCCCCGTTGTGCCCCTCCAGCCTATTCTTGTGCCACAATGTGTGATTTGTATTCAAGGGATGGCAATTGCAATTTGCATGGTGTGTTCACTGCTCACTGTTGATGAGTGATGCAAGGTGGTCCCTAGATAAAAGAATCACCCGGTCCTTGTAGTACACGGGCGAACGACAACGTAGTGTAAATATGGGCGAAAATAGCTTTAGTAATGGGACAGGAACTAGAAACTGTGGTTCCAGGATCAAATGGCTACATATATTGGGCACATAGTTTGTGAAATGGGAGAGAATGCAAAAAGACAAGATGGCAGCCATAGAATGCGTCGATTTTACTTTTAAATCATGTTAAACTAGATATTTTATTATATTTTTCAACTCAAAGGTAGCAGGGAAATATGAAGACATATACAAAGAATAAAGGTTGCTTCTTAGATTGTGAAATTAGGCTCTTATTTCATTTCCCCGCTTTTCAACCGTTTGTATATAGGGTTGGTATTCACCCGTGTACTGCGAGTACCGGGTGAATCCTTTATCTAGGTGGTCCCCAGAACAATTCTACTCTCCCATAACCAGGTCACACAGGAAAGTGGGCATCCTGGTGAGTGTGTGTGTGGGGGGGGGGGGGGGGGGTTGCACATTGGGAGTTGAGACTCGGGCAGTGATGTTTGTTGGCATCTACCAAAAGGCGGAAAACACACACATACACAAAAACACACGCATAAAAACACACACATACACACAAAAGAAAATGACAGCTGAACCGAACTATTTAAACAACATACATAAAACCGCACGAGATTTGTATTTGCCCCCGCGATATCCATTGGGGAATCTCGGGAGTCCCGGACTGTGTGGGTGTGGGTGTGGGTGTGGGTGTGGGTGTGGGTGTGGGTGTGGGTGTGGGTGTGTGGTGTGGGTGTGGGTGTGGGTGTGGGTGTGGGTGTGGGTGTGGGTGTGGTGTGGTGTGGTTGGGTGTGGGTGGTGGGTGTGGGTGTGGTGTGGGTGTGGGTTTGGGTGTGGGTGTGGGGTGTGGGTGTGGGTTGGGGTTGGTGTGGGTGTGGGTGTGGGGTGGGTGTGGTGTGGTGTGGGTGTGGGGTGGGTGTGGGTGTGGTGTGGGTGTGGTGTGGTGTGGAGTGTAGGAGGGGTGTGGGTGTGGGTGGGGTGTGGGTGTGGGTGTGGTGTGGGTGTGGGTGTGGGTGGGGGTGTGGGTGGGGGTGTGGGTGTGGGTGTGGGTGTGGGTGTGGGTGGGGGTGCGGGTGCGGGTGCGGGTGCGGGTGCGGGTGCGGGTGCGGGTGCGGGTGCGGGTGCGGGTGCGGGTGCGTGCGGTGGGTGCGGTGCGGGGCGGGTGCGGGGGGTGCGGTGCGGGTGCGGGTGGGGGTGGGTGGCGGGTGGTGGTGGGGGTGGGGGTGGGGGTGGGGGGTGGGGGGGGTGTGGTGTGGGGGGGGGGGTGTGGGGGGCGGGGGTGAGGGTGAGGTGGGGTGGGGATGAGGGTGGGGGTGGGGGTGGGGGTAGGGGGTAGGGGGTGGTTAGGGGGTGGGGGTGGGGGTGGGGGTTGGGGTGGGGGTGGGGGTGGTGGTTAATGCCTCACAATCACATCAACAACGTGTCATGTTCGACAAAGGTCATCAGAGACCCAGAGAACCACATTGTTTCCGACGTACCTTTAAGAGTATGCGACCCCTCCGGTCAACAGTTTGTTTGTTTATTGGAGTGTTACGTCCTGACAACATCTAAGGTCATATCAGGACGGGTACTGACTTGTGACAATGCACACTTCTGGCAACTTTAGAGTGCTACCCCACTGGGAGATCAGGCCACTGGCACCACTGCCACTGATGTCCCGAAATCCCACTCAGTCAAATTATCCCGGTAAGGAGCTAGCCAGTCTTTGCCCTATCCTAATAATGCTGATTCCCAGGCTAGGTAGCAACAAGCATCGATTTTGACGGAACCCGATATATTCCAGTGGCAAATGTGATTTTCGGTTTCATAACACTTGCTTCCCATTGGCTGGAAAAAGGGCAGGTATTTAGGAAGAAATGATGTAATTCATTAGTTGAATCTTAATTTAATTCTGAAATGCGTTCTGTGAATAATACTAGATGTGGGATAGATTAGAAATGCAGTGAAACCATGTTATAGCCTCTAAAGTTGCATAGGCAAATGGCTTTCAATTTCTGCCATCTTTTTCAGTACATATATTATAGTTTGATTGTTACAATGGGCCTTATTTTAGTTTGATTTAACAAAATTTATAAATGGCTAACTTTGGAGATATTTTACTTGAAAATATGCTAAGTGTGAACGTCAGAAATCGAACACCATAAGCTTCAGCACAAAAGTTGCATCCCAAATTAACTCCTACATATGGAAGTTAGATACTGGCTAACTCCTAAAACATTTATTGCTGCATAGAAGGACTATTAAACCAATTTTATTTTTAAAAACTCCTTCAAATCTGTGATGTCCAGCATTTCGGTGTGCCCCCCAAATTTATTGGGCCTGTTTATACTTTGAATATCTCCAAAGTTAGCCATTAAAAAAATCACTACCAAAACACTCCAAACTAAAGTAAAGCAGATAATAATGATCACCCTAATATCTTTATCCTAAAATTTGGCAACAACTTAAAACTTGATTTATTTATTATTTACTAATGGTGGATAACACTTTCATGGTTGACCAGAGGAAGCTTAGGATGAACATCATGCAGTCCTACATTGCAACTGGCTTACACATGCTTTTCTGCTCAAGGGGGAACCTCCCCCTGAATGTATTGGGTGTCCGTGCCCACTGACACTCAAACACATTTTACTGAGTTGCGTGATTTTTTGGCCCTGCGCCAACGGTTCTACACTGCAGGCAGTATGCATGACCTTTTTACTAAGGTAAAACAGGAAAACATTTTAGCCTTTTTGACGGCAGCTGGACTGTACCACCTTATATAGTTTACTAAATGGATTCTATTAATTATTAATGAAACTTTTCTTTTTCTATGGGAATTTGTTTCCCTTGACCACAGATATATGATTGTGAGCTTTCTAATTTAATTAGTGTCTATTGGCACATAATTGATTGTCTGCTTTTACATGTAAAAGCGATGGTTTGAACAAAAAACAAACATTTCTCGCCGTGAATATGGCCTATGCTGCCGACACGGCGTAAAGCAACCACCAATCAATCAATCAATCAACATTGCAACTGCAAAGACATCAGGACGGTCATGTCTGTTTCAGCTGATAAACACTTGACTTGAAGCTGCATAGTCCGATGAAGCATCCAATTTTCAAAACCAAAACACTGACATGAATTTGATTCTACATATCTAACTTAGATACTTATGCACTGATTAAGCATTTGTTGCCACATATAATGGAAAACTGAGTTAATTTAATAGAAAATGTCACTACTGAAGCCTATGGTGTCAGACATTTGGCAAGCTTGCCAAAATTAATTTTGCATGCTTGCACTTCAAATATCTCCAAATTTAGTCATTTAAAATAAAAGTTTCTTCAAAGTAAGGCAATCAATTAAATATAGTTATCTCAAATATATCTCAAATATAGTTATCTCATAAAAATGAGAGAAACTCAAAACCATAGGACTATGCCACTTTAAGTAAGAAATCTCCCCCGCCCACCAGACGGGGTGGCCGAATGAGTTGAGCGTCCGTCTCCCGTTTTGATAGATCGTGGGATTCGAACCCACGAACCCTGACCGAGTCAAATCAATGACTTAAAAATTGATACTTGTCGCTTCCTAGCCAGGCACTCTGCATTATTATGATAGGGCAAGGACGGGTTGGCTTAGTGTCAGGACAATGTGAGTGGGTGGGATATCAGGTCATGATGTTGGTGACTTGGTCTCCCAGTTGGGCAGTACTGTAAAGTCACCATGAGTGTGCAGTGGTACAAGTCAGTACTCATCCTGATATGACCTTAGATGTTGCCAGGACGTAAAACTCCAATCCCCCAAGCGCATACTCGCGGTGATGCACGAGCACGTGCTAGGAGCGTATATAGTAAATACAATACACATTTTCAGGAAACTATTTTGTCTTCAGGGGTGTTTGGTCCAAGGCAGCGACGTTTTCCAAGTTAAACGTCGCTCCCTGAGATATGTCCGGGGGGCAGCCACCTTTCGGGATCCAGTAATCACCCACTGTCTCACGTTCACAATGTATAATGGCCCTGTGCTGCTGGTGGTGGTGGTGGTGGTGGGGTGGGGAAGGGGGGGGGGGGCAGGGTGAAGGAGGGGAGGGCACATTTGCTTCGGGCCTTGGATTGCCTCTGAAGGTAATTTATCACAGAAACCCACACTTGTCCGAACAGAGAGAGAGTTGGTCCGAGAGAAAATAACATAGCAGGCCGAGCATACGGAAAGAAGGTGCAGAGAACTCATCTAAGAAAAAGGTTTATTAGAAGATATCAATTTAAATGCAAATTCTACAAGTTGACATTACACCTTTATAGCATGACTAGACGGGTTGGCCAAATTGGAAAGATTTTGGTTGTTGGAGTCTTACTTCCTGGCAACATCTAAGGTCATATCAGGACAGGCACTGGCTTGTGACAATGCACACTCATAGCAACCTTTATAGTGCTGCTCCACTGGGAGACCAGACTGCCAGCACCATGACTTGATATCCCACCCATTCACATTATCCTGACACTGAGCCAAAGTCGTTACGAGTGCGCACTGTCACAAGTCGATATGACCTTAGATGTTGTCAGGAAGTAAATGAGTTGAGCGTCCGTCTCCCGTTTTTCTAGATCGTGGGATTCGAACCCATTAACCATGGTCGAGTCAAAATCAATGAATTGAAATGTTATACTTGTCACTTCCTAGCCAGGGACTGGCACTATGAGGATAGACCAAGGCCTGGTTGGCTCAGTGTCAGGATAATGTGACTGAGTGAGATATCAATTCATGGAGCATAGGAGACCAGTTCGCCAGCACCCTGACGTGTATATATAACTTATAAGATGTCACTGACTTAAAGCTGTGTAGTTGGGCCTATATTTTCTGTATGGATGTTTAAATTTGAAGGATTTCTCAATGTCTGTAAGCATTTTCTTTTCTTGAAGATTTATACTCCCTATCATGGATAAGTCTGAATAGACTTATTTTCACCATTAGACAATTTGTCAATAGAAAGCCCAAGACTACACTTTTACCCACCCAAGGGATTGTTAAGCTCCCACATCACATAGACATGGTATGAGAGCAACTGGCCTTTGATGACGATGTAAGCTATAGACAGCGGTGGAAATCCAAATTGCCAGAGGTGGGGGCGTGGGTAATCGAACCATCAACCTTCGGATTAGGAGTCCGACCTAGAAAAAAATGTCAGATACTCTAGCCACTCAGCCACAGCATGCCAAGTGGGTGGTAGTGGGTGGTAGTGGCTGGTGGTAGCTGCACTTCACGGGCTAGTGACCCGCCGTCACAGTTCAGCTGGTCGGTGACGAGTGGCGGTCTTACATCGGAAAGCACAATACAGATCCGATAAGCAGTAATTGCACAGGATTAAATGTGGGTAGATTGCCCATAGTGCATAATCATTGCCAAATATAGATTATCCAGACCAGAGATCAGGGACCAGGGACCAGGGACCAGGGACCAGGGACAAGCCTACCGTATTCAATAGTCCGTTTTCACCACCAACCCTGCACCCTAACGGTGGTTCTTGTTGGAGTTTTACATCCTGGCAACATTTAAGGTCATATCAGCCCTCTGACGGTCGTGGGAGAGCTAATGTGTGTGGTAGTTGTGTGGTAGTTTTCAGTGCAGTGTATGCTGTATGGAAAAGAGCTTATACTAATAGACGATTTCTATCACTATTCTGTTCTTTTATAGAAGTACCAAGAGCTAGTGCTGTTGGTAGCAGCTCACAGAATGCGATGTGGGTAATATATTATAGAGGGTTTCCACCACCAAACTGCCTTCTGATGGTAGTAGACGAACTAATGTTTCGAGTAACAGCTTACTGTGAGGCATGTGCAAAGGGCCTTTAAAGAATTTCCACCACAAAAGTGAGCTCTGATGGGAGTGGCAATAATTAATGTTGGAGATAGAAACTCACTGAATATGCTCTGTGGAAAAGGTCCATTATCTTAACGAACCTAGGTCTGTCTCACACATACAGTTTTGAGAACATATGATTACTACATGAAAGATGAACCAAACAGCTGTGATGCGATTAGTCCTTTAATTGCTATGGCCGTTTTGGTCTCTTAATTTATCTGTTGAAAATGGTTGATTTATTTGTTAATGAGGGGTTGGCGGGTTGGCGGGGTGCTCGATTTGTGACAGTGCAAACTTATAACACTGATAATCTTATAGTGCTGCCCCACTGGGATACCACACTCCTGGCACCATGACCCGATATCCAACTCAGTCACATTATCCCGACCGTGAGTCTTGCCTTATCCTAATACAGTATAACCCTGTTAAACCAAGCTCGGTTAAACCAAATGATCAGTTAATCCAAACTTTTTTCGGCGGCCCGGCAAAATACTACCATTTATCATATAACAAAGTTGGTTAAACCAAAGTCGGTTAATCCAAGTTATTGGTTAATCCAAACAAAATTGTAGGACCCTAGGCCACTCCGGTATGGTTAAACCAAACTTTCATGTGGTTATAAAGGTCATCTGAGACCCCACCGAATTTTTTGTATGATAAATGGTAGTATTTTGCCAAGTTTGGATTAACCGATCATTAGTTTAACCAAGCTTGGTTTAACAGGGTCATACTGTATATCCATAAAAACAATAATCAAAGTGTCCACATACATTGTATATTACATGTGCAATACATACATGCTTACTGAAAATCAAAGTTGAAGCCAAAGCTCGGTTAAACCAATGATCCGTTAATCCAAACAAATTTCTAGGGTCCCTTCAAGTTTGGTTTAATGGGGTTATACTGTAATGCGAAGCGCAAGGAAAGGCAGTGACAGCTGCCAGTTTTGTAAGTCTTTGGATTGACTCGGCCGGGGATTGATCCCATGACCCCCCTTTCCCACACGGGAAGTGAGTCATTCTACTCGTATGCTCATTACAAATTGTAATGTCTGTATATTTTTCCTTTTAAAGTAACTGAATGGAAGATGGAATTCTGGAAGCTCACTCATTTAACCTGTCTTGGCCCTGTCACACTACGACATAACGACGTCGACGTAGGGAGAACGTGAAGAACGTTGAACTTCTCGGCGTAGTATGCAAATTTGGGCAGAAGTTGAACGTGGATGCAGCGTAGTGGACGAGAGCGTAACGTCGGTAAAGCGTAGTGATACCGTCATTCAACGAGAGAGGTCAACGTAATGAAGCTCACGGAACGTTATGAACGTTATTCCATCGCCAGAAGAACGTTACATGACGTTAGCTATGACATGAGACTTGAACGTACGTTGAATGCACGTTCTCCTGACGTTCTCCTGACGTTCTCCTGACGTTCTCCTGACGTTCTCCTGACGTTCCCATTACGCCCCGTGGGCATTTGCACTCGGTTTAATGGGAGTCAACGTAGTGGAACATAGTTGAACGTAGTGAGGAGCGTTGGAATAACGTCCGTTTAACGTCATTGATGTTCGCTGAACGTGAACAGAACGTACGGTGAACGTAAACCCTTACGTTCGTCCTACGTCGAAACTTTTGAACATGTCCAAAACCTCGACGTAACTCGACGTAACACGACGTAATGTGACGTAGCTTGACGTCACTCTAACGTCATTATGACGTCATCATAACGTAATCCAATGTCCATCAACGTAATGACGAAATATCACCACGTTAGGCTCACGTTTGCTCATTACGTTGTAGTGTGACAGGGGTATTACATGCTGCCTTTGTATATCCAGATACCAACTTGGTCAGTCGCAACGGTGTGTGACGCCCCTGAAAGTTTATGTTCTCCAGAATCCAGAAGCCCTTGAAGATGTGTTGCCATGAAAGAAAATCAGCCGAGCATGATACTAGTCTAACCTCTACCAAGGTGACATCTAACTGTGCGACCGGACGTGGTGGCCGAGTCGATAGAGTGCAGGCTTCCCGTGCGGAAGGTTGGGAGTACAAATCCCAGCCGAGTCAAACCAATGACTTATAAAAATTGATACTTGTCGCTACCTATCTTGGTACTTGGCATTAATAGAATAGGATCGGGACTGGTTAGCACAGTATCAGAAAATATAACTGTGTAGGATATTGGGTCATGGTGCTGATTGCCTGGTCTCTCAGTGGTGCAGCGCTATAAAGTCACCATGAGTGTGCGCTGTCACAAGTCGGTACCCATCTGGATATGACATTAGATGTTGCTAGGATGTGAAACAACAACAAACACATGAATAAAGAATCAAGCTGTGCAGGCCTGCTAGCAAATCTGTATGGAATGGCAGCAGTGATACTGTGGTGTATATAATATATATATGTGTGATATAATCTATTATATGAATATAAACTGGCGGGTGAAGGTATTTTATGATAATGATTATTTATTAGGCTATGATGTGATAATTATTTCTTGTGCATGCTATATATTTGCTGCGGGCCAGTACGCTCTTTGCTGCTGCCCCTCCCCCCACCTCTACTGAGTGCACTTTAGCCTCGTACCTCACCCACTACACATCTATTTTTTACTTTGGGAGGAAAACACAGTCTACTTGCTACCTATGTTGCTACCTGTTTCTCTACCATGACTGGAAACAAGAAGACCATCTGCCCTGTCTGTGTCCTGAGCTAAAACATTTACTTATTTTACTGTTTCATGTGTGTCGATTCGGAGAAATATATCGAAATTGACCAAGATGGTGGATGGCTGGAAAGCCGCCGTGTTTGTCAATGTGTAGTGGATTGCTGATGCCATGTTGGTCGAATTATAATACTGAGAACGCAGGAATTTGATATAGTTTACCATTGCTACATACTGAAGCTCGTGTGTGTCGAATAACATTTTGACGCACGACAGGAAACAATTTTATTTTATTATTGAAAATAAATCAAGATGGCGGATGGCGGGAAAGCCGCCATGATTGTCGACCTGGAACTAGTTACTGAGGCCATGTTGGTTGTACTATAACACTAAGCTGCAGGAATTTGATAGTTACCATTGCTACATACTGAAACTTGTGTGTGTCGAATACAGTTTCAATGCTCGACATGAAGCAATGTTATTAGATTATTGAACTTTAAACAAGATGGCGGTTGGCGGGAAAGCCGCCATGATTGTCGATGTGATACTAGTTGCTGAAGCCATGTTGGTCGAATTATAACACGAGGCACGCAGGAATTTGATATACTACCTGGGCTAAAGGACATTCAATTCAACACGTATTTCTGTTAAGCTCACAGCATACCAATGCCTTTTTGTAGTGCTTGTGGTAGAACTCACGACAAGAATAGTGTTTGTAACAGCACTGAGGAGGTTAGTGTTGTGCGTGAGACAAGGAGCACTTCGGCAGCCAGAATGTCTAAGGGTGCATGGAAGGAGGACGTCATGGCGTTGGAGATGGGGGTGGGGGGGGAGCTTCAGGAGTGTGGCTGAGCTACGCAAAGAGACTCTTCGGGAGATTGAGGAATTATGAGATGAGAAGGAATTGGACGAGTTGCTTCAGACGAGGGATGCCTTGTTAGTAGAGAGCGCGGACCGACATCGAAGGCACGAAGTGGGCTCGACTGTCATGGCGGCGGGGGGCGTTGCTGTGGAAGCTTCCAAGATGGCGGTCGGGCCTATGCCGGCGGCAATGACGGGCGGCCATTCGACTTATGACCGTGCAAGGAACCATTCGAGGAGCGGGGCAAGGAGATGTAGGTGCCATGACAGCAGTTCTTCGAGCAGTAGTGCTTCACGTAAAAGAAGAAGTAAGTGTTCCCTGAAGCGCTACACGGTTGGCAAGAAAAACGTTAATAAATTGAATTGCTACGAATTGGTGTGTGCAACGGCTATATGGGCATTAGACATCCCGGAGATGTCGATTGAGGATTATCGGGCTATTCTACATCATATCAGTTTTGTTTCTCACCGGGCTAGGCATAATGATTATTTGGATGTCAGTCATGTTGAGTATGACATCGCCATTAGAAAGTTAGCAGAAATGGAGGGTTTCACTGAGGCCCATACGGGTAAGAGTGTTTTACACAACAGCCAAGCGAATGTGCGTGATAAAAAACAGAAGGGGGCTTTGGGTGAAAACAGGCGACGCGGGACGTTGGCAGGATCAACTGGCAGCAAGCGTGCCTGTTACGCCCACAATAGTGAGCAAGGATGTACTAAAACAGAGGAGCAGTGTCGGTTTGCTCACATATGTTCGAAATGTAGTGTAAAAGGGGACAAACGCAACAGCTGCAGAGATTGAAGTTTTGGTGGGAGGGGGGGTTGTGACGTGGCTGGCACATATCCGATGGGTGACGGACACTCTTACACGCCAATTGGCCGGGAATGCCAGGCTATTAGCGTGCGGGTAGAGGCGAGGACTGCTGTGAGTGCCACTCAAGAGCCGGATGAATCGACACCCCCTATGCCATTCGTCAATCGTGATGGTGGTGATTGTGACACCTTCAACAATGTTGACAGTCTATGGGACGGTAGCCGGGCAACCGGCATTGGAGGTCAGTTAATATCGTGTGAAATCGACAATCAGGACGTTCACCTGGGTGAAAATAGTGACAAGGTACCCGCTGTTTTGGGTATCATTGAATCAAATTTAAGCTGGCATGGATTGAGAGACAACAGCTGGTCGGAATTTATTGTGGTAATTGAGAGTGAAATTGGACATTTAATGGTTTCGGTGAGGGAGACACGTGACTCTGACTTTGTCACTTTTGGAGTATATAAAGACTGTGCATCAGGTTGCTGTGACTGTATGTATGTCTTGTCCTCCATTACATGTCAATTAAAACCATGCCGCTTTTTTGTTGAGTGTTTTTGCAGGGGAAGCTGTGATGTCGACGGCCTATATATGTTACAGGGCATTGTGTTTGGCTTTAGGGTTATCGATCGGGATTGTGATGCCCATTATGATGTTAAGACTAGACATACCAAAACATCTTGGGAGACCGATATAATCGAGTCATGCTTGTTGGCTGAAATTCACGACGCTTGCTAACGAAGGTAGTGGATCCTCCCCTTTGTGTGCATGGGATTTTTGTGGTTCAAAAGATAGTGGTGGTGGCCGTAGTGTAGTGGATTGCAGTAGGCCTAAGGGTGGGTCTGTGAATAACTGGACTTCTACTATTGCCCCAAAATTTAAATACAATGGTATCGACGATGTGGTCAAATTATTAGAGAGGGAAGACTATCTGGCTTGTATCGATATTAAGGATGCTTACCGGGCCATCCACATTCACCCGGATAATAGGTCTAGTCAGGGCCTTAAGTGGCGGTTTAAGGGAGAAGATCTTGATACTTATTTAGTTGATAGTAGACTTTGTATGGGTATGTCGTCTAGCCCTTATATATTTTCGCGCATCTCAGGTTTTGTCACGCGATGTGCAGCCAGAGAAGGGGTTTGTCGTGTAGTGAACTACCTCGATGATTTCTGTATCATTGCTGGTATATTCAACCAGGCAGCTGCTTACCAGCAGATAACCATTGCTATTCTTCGTCGCTTGGTTTTTTAAAATTAGTTATAGAAAACTTATTTCTCCATCCAAGAATGTCAGGTTCCTTGGGATAAGAGGTTGATTCTTCTCTCTAGCTCTTTCGTATATATATAGTTATACAAATCTTACCGGCATACAGATTATGGTTAACTGGTGTTTTCCCGAGGTACTAGCCTCGGATAGTCATGGGTCAGGGGGAAGAAAGCACAACTGGGTCCAGCAATCCTTTACATACTTTATAGGATAAAAAATTATCTTAGTTTTGTGTGAATACTTTTGTGTTTTAGTTTTGGTTCTAGCGAAACGTGATAGTCATGGCCGGGTAGGGTGGGCAGGCCTTGACCCATGACTATCTGAGGCTAGTACCTTGGGAAAACACCAGTTATCCAGGTAAGATTCATATAACTATACTATTTTACCTCGGTACTACGCCTCTGGCTACTCGTAGTCCAGGGAGAATTTTATCTAACTCATTTTCTTTTATCCATTTATACTTAATGTTGTAATCATACTATTGTTATGTAGTGCAAAATATTAATTTTCTCTCTCACCCATCGTCAATTGGTGAGTAGGCTTTTCTAGTCATTTTGTAATATCTGCCCAGGTGTGTTCTGACAACTGTCTGTCAGTTCCCACCTGGTGTCCCTCTCAACAAACTCATAAGGACGAAAAGGGAAGACAAGTCGCACAAGATTAACAGTGAAGAAGTTGTGCTTTATTGGCATCAACTCCTGTTCACCTACTGGCGATCCTTCACCCTCACTCCTTACCAATTGCCCAGCCAGATCCTCATGTCTCTTGCTAGTGTGTATAAGAATCAGTGCCTACAGCCCATTGAACCTGAGTCCCATGGTTGTTACATCCTAATAGGGGGCAGCTGTCACTCAACCCCAGCTGCAGGTGGTGTCCATAATGTATGTAGGATGGCTGGATGTGTTTGCCCATCGGCCCCATGGTAACAGGTAGTTGCAGACAGTTACAATAAACATGTATTAACAATTTCCTTCCCCTCCACTTGCACTCTTTCTGGTGCACGGAGGGAACATTTCACTAATCATTAAGTGTGTCTTAAATATGAACATTACATCACAATCTCGGTCACCATGGGCGTAATCGATTTATCGACCCTGGTCACCCGAGCCACTTTTTGCCGCATGCGCACAACCTGCAGACTCGGGTCGAATAATCGAATATGCTTCTCCACGCTCAGGGTGAACAAAATGGTGGCCTTTTTTTTGTTTTTTAATAGCCGATATAATTACAGCAAAATATGGGGGATGGCATCTATATACAGTCCAGACAGAGCGATGACCTATTCAATGTCGCACACTTCAGAGCGAAGACCAAGACTACTCGGATACTGGTGAGAGAGCTACTATTCGCAGATGACAGTGCACTGGTTGCCAACTCTGCTGAAGAGATCCAGAAAATAGTGGATGCTTTCTCCAATGCATCAAAGAAGTTTGGCCTGAAGATTAACATCAAGAAGACGGAGGTGCTGTACCAATCCAACTCTACAAGAACCTGAGAGGAGGAGATCATGGTTGATGGAAACAAGCTGAACTCTGTTCCGGAATTCACCTACCTCGGAAGCACTATATCAAGTGATGGATGCATTGATGCTGAAATACAGAGGAGGAATGACTAAGGCTAGTGCATCTTTCGGCCGATTATGCCAGAGACTCTGGAACAACCACCATGTGTCCATTTGGGTCAAAGGCAAGATCTACCGTGCAATCATGCTATCCACCCTACTATACGGAGCCGAGGCCTGGACAGTGTACAGATGACAGGTGAAAAAGCTGCATGCCTTCATGATGCGACATCTGCATTCAATCATGAGGCTAACCTGGAAGGACAAAGTGACAAATAAGGAAATACTCGAACGGACAGGGCTGCCCTCTTTGGAAGATCTTCTGATCAAAAAGAATCTCCGGTGGACTGGACACCTCATGAGGATGTCATCAGACAGGCTACCAAAACAGATCCTCTATTCTCAACTTTCTTCTGTTAACAGAAAGAGAGGGCGCCCTCGTCTCCGGTTAAAGGATACCATCAAGAGAAACCTGAAGCTGAGAGACATTAAGACCGACTCATGGACATCACTCTCACAGCAGAGAGCTAAATGGAGAGCGGCAGTCAAGTAATGAAAGCAGTCTTTGTCGCATCGCGACCGACAGCATGATGATGATGATGATGTGCCGCTATTATACCACGTGACAGTTCATCAGTTTCATGGGGTGGGGCGGGACGGAGGGTGAATGTGGACGGGTGGGGTGTGGGAAAAGAAACAACAACAACAAAAACAACAACACTGGCGTCCATGGAGGATCGGCGTCTGAGTCTATCTCCGGGTGCTGTCTGTTGTGCCCAAGGCTAATATTACAAAAAATAACACAAGTCGCAAGTGCAACACTTGGTGGGGAGAGAGGAATGTCGTAGGCGGCACATTTGGGGAATAGTCACTTCAGTATTCCCCTGCTGTAAATGCTGCGTTTGTTAGTTTGGGGCATCGCAATTCAAGTTTTAAACGGTATGACCCTCCTCTCCCCCTCCCGACCTCTCCCCCAACCACCTCCCACTCAGTGCACACCGCCCAGTCAGCATTATGCGTCAGGTAGGCTGTTTAATTGTTGGTCTTGCTGGTTGGTGGGTTGGTTGCTGGAGTTTTCCATGCTGGCAACATCTAAGGTCATATCAGGATGGGTACTGACTTGTGACAGTGCACACTCATGGTGACTTGATAGTGCTGCCCCTCTAGGAAATCAGGCTACCAGCACCATGACCAGATATCACAATCGGTTATATTATCCTGACACAGAGCTAACCAGTCCTTGTCCTATCCTATTAATACCGAGCGCCAAACTAGATACTGACAAGTATCACTTTTGTAAGTCATTGGGTTGACTGGACTGGGAATCGAATTCCCGACCTTCCGCACGGGAGGCCTGCGCTCTACCGATATGGCCACCACGTCCGGTATTTGTCTTGTAGTAGTCTCCACTGACCTCTCAGGCAAGGAACCGCATAGCATGGATAGGATGGTGACATCAGGGAGCCCAGGTGGTGTAATGGTTAGCACATTGGCCCGGAATGCAAGAGATGTGGGTTCGATTCCCGCTCTAGGCACAATATTTCCCATTTTCATCATCCCCACGACACTAACTCTCTACACGTTTGTAGATGCAGGATCCATCGTGGCGGAAGCTGGCTGGGTTCGACGCCGCGACCCCATAATTCACTGCTTTCTGCCCATCATCAGATTTAAAGTTGCATAGTCCGATAGTTTTGAGTTTCAGTCATTTTCTGAGATAAATATATTAGGTTGATCGTTATAATCTACGTTACTTTAACTTGAAGTAACTTTTATTTTAAATGGCAAACTTTTGAGATAGTTGGAGTGAAACCATGTGAAATTCCTTTTGCCATGCACACCAAAACTCTAATAGTAATATCAAGGGCTTCTGCAGCAACATGTTCTATTAAATTGCCTCAGTATTCCCTTATATGTGGTGACCAATGGTTAATAAGCATGCCAGTATCTAAGTTAGATATTTGGAATCAAATCTAGATAATTTGGTTTTGAAAATTTGATGTTTTCATCGGACTATGTAGCCTCCACATTTTTCTCTACATCACTTATTGTAGACCCTCTAATAAAAACGGGATCTATTATCCTCCTGAAACCGGTTTAACTGCTGTAACCGCCATTTTTTCTCATGCAGTCTATCGTAAATCTCTAGTAAAAAGCTACATCTATTATCCTTTCACAGACTAATGGTGTACTCTCCATATTTTGCTGTGCAGCAAGCCACAAAACCGCTAATTAAGATCCACATTTAATATCCGCCTTCACAAATCTAAGTGATGTGGCCTCCAGATTTTGCTCTACAGTTTACCGGATACCCGCTAATAAAAGGTGGCATACATTACCCTCCTCCCACAGACTTAACTGCTGCAACATGTACATGTACTGTAACATGTACTTTCAGCCTATATATTACCGTACAACCACTAATAAAAAGCAGGCCTGCTATTAAATAATTTTAAAGGAGAAGTGAACAGTATCAATACAGTCACTATACACATTCTACTACAGTGACACCTCTCTACCCGACCACCTCCACAGATCGACCAGTCCCCTATATCGATCGCGATATTTGGGTCCCAAACGATCGCACATACAATACAATTGTAATGATTAAACAACTCCCTAAACCAACCACCTCCCTAAATGGACCATTTAAAGCCGGTCCTATGGTCGGTCGATTTAGAGAGGTTTCACTGTAGTTATTTTACTTGTATTATACATGCTTAAAGGTAAATTCACGTCATACCTTATATCACTTCACAGCCTCTTCGCAATGCACGTGACCCAGATAAGAATCGCACCCCAACAAAACCCAAAATAAAATCACCCTCTATATGTTCAGGTTGCACTAACTCAGGGCAGGAATTATTCAATATTGATTTGTTTTCTTTATTTAAAAAAAAAGAAGTCCAACTGGTCTCCATTATGTAATTACATAATATATCATTTATATAAGTAAAAACTAAAACCGTCCTGATATGACCTTAGATGTTGGCAGGACGCAAAACTCCAACAACCAATCAACCATATAAGAACAGAGTGAAGGGGGAGAGAAACTAGTGAAGTATACTGTCTTTTGTTTATATTCAAATAATGCATAATATATCCCACATACATATGTACATATGGTAATTAGGTGCATGGGGTAGTCGGAAATAAAGGCCTTATTTAAATGACAGTGTCCGTCATATTTTGTATGTGCATGTCCTGGTTGTTTTTGCAGCGATGATGACAAACACAACAGGTAAGTATAGGCTGGTCCCATTTGACTGGCTTCTCTGGGTACAAAAGTAAGTATATATATACATGGACTGGTTGGCTGATATGTTGCAATATATAGCTGTTGAATCCAAATACATCACTCCACGTCACTGTTGAATAGCAATGGATATTGACCTACTTCTGAACTTCCAGGGGGACTTCACATACATTCTCCTTATCCCCTCCCCCCCCCAACACCTTTTACCATATGAAGTCTGAGCACTCATACCTGCTAATGAAAGAAGTGATTCAATTTCATCGGCATGATTGACAATTAAACAGAGGACATTGTCAGCCGCCCTGCGGATTGATTTAAAACTATGTTGAGTGTTTATGATGCTGTCTATCTGTTTTTAGCACCCCAATTCTATCTGAACTTGCTGGTTTTCCACATCCCAAGTCACCAGAGGCATTTTTGAATATATGCCAGTCCATATAAAGAACACTTGCTCGCCGTCACTGGCATTAAAATACTCATCAAGCAATTGTGTTTGTTTGTTGTTGTTTTGTGTACTAGCAATATTAGGATGGGTATCGACTGATAACAGTGCACACTCATGACAACTTTATAGTGCTGCCCCACTAGGAGACCAGGCAATCGGCACCATGACCTAATACCTCACACAGCCACATTATCCTGACACTGTGCTAACCAGTCCTTGTCTTATCTTATTAATGTCGAGTGCCAGGCTTGGTAGCGACAAGTATCAATTATATAAGTCATTATTTTGACTCAGCTGGCATTCGAACTCCCGACCTTCAGCACGGGAAGCCTGTGCTCTACCTATTTGGCAACCACGTCCGCTCCCTCATTATTGTCTGGATGGTTGAACTGGTAACCCTCGACCATTTTCTTTTCTTGAGGTGAGAAGTACATCAGCTCATCTTAGACAAATATATCAAGGACACTGTATCCATTCAGTATAGCGTCAAGTAATTTACACCGACAGCCTCTCATACAGATCTCTTCATCTCCGTCACTGGTGGTGTTAAGAATAGGAATGATACTTTTCACCAAAGGCGTGAGCGGGACTTAGCTCAGGTGACAGCGTGTCCACATGTAAAGGTGTCAGTCATCCTATCGATCCTGCTTTGTGGACTCATTTGCAGTGTTGGCTAGTTTCCATTCCAACCAGTGGTCCACAACTGGTTCATCAAAGGCTTTGTTATCTGCTGTCCTGTCTGTGGGAAGATCGTACAGGAGATCGAGAGTTCGGTTCCCGGTCGATTCAAAACCAATGACATCAAATTTATACTTGCCACTCCCAAGCCTGGCACTCAGCATTATTAGGATAGGGCAAGGACTGGTTAGCTCAGTGTCAGGATAATGTGACTAAGTGGGATATCGGGTCATGGTGCTGGGGGCCTGATTTCCCAGAGGGGCAGCACTATAATATCGCCATGAGTGTGCGCACTGTGTCATGTCGGTACTCCTCCTGAGATGACCTTAGATGTTGCCAGACCGTAAAACTCCAACAACCGACCGACTTCTTGAAGTTATTCAGAACCCAGCTGGGACTGTGTCCGGTGGCTTCATTGTTGTAATCCTCCACCCGCGACAGCCACAGGCATTTCCTACATCTGTCGGTTCAAGCAGAATAGTCGCGCCCACTCGCGTTTCCTCCACGCCTCCCAACGTAGGTGTGCTGTTATTTTATTCATCAGCGTCAGTTCTTAATCCGATTGTCTCTTTGTGCTCAGTCCACCAACTCCCACCACCGTCACGAGTCAGCGCAATATTTGACCATCCCGCCTTCCGCAAGCTTTTGCGGACGTGACACGAAGACCCAAACTCACTCATGCACATTTACTTACTCATTTCCTCTAAGAAGAGGCTGAGCAGAAAGCCTTAGACTTACTTACACACACACTTACTTACTCATCCGCTCTCAAGGGACACTGAGAAAAAAAAGCACCCAAACAACTTTAAACTCACTCATAGATATTTACTTACTAATTCCTTTTCAATAGAGGCTGAACAAAACATTTAAAAGTCACTCATGTACGCATACTTACCTTAGCCCATCTAAGAATAACCTAATGCCCAATCACAGATTCAACAGTCAAAAAGTTAGTTCAATAGCAATTAGCATTGCATAACCAATTGTCCCTGAGTTTAGAGGGATAACGTACACTACTAAAAGGAAAACAAGTAAAACCCCAGTCACACGAGGCCTGTGTTCGCTAACGATCGATTCGCGACATCTAAACCTCCTCCTTGCGCCCTCCTTACGCCCTCATTGAGTCCTGGCGCCGCGAAATCGCCAACCTCCCGGTGCCCATTTCGGAAATTTTGGGCGCAAGGAGGTTGCTGCTGCTGCACGTGCAACCTCCTTGCACCCTGTTCCGGCGGCGCCATTCAAAATGGTTGGCGCCCTGGCGCCGCCCTGGCGCCACCCTGGCGCCCCCGTGGCGCCGCCCTGGGTTGGCGAATTGCCATTGGATGTTGCAGTCACCATGTGGTCGGCGCCGACATGGCGCCGACATGGCGCCGACATGGCGCCGACATGGCGCCGACATGGCGCTGACATGGCACCGACATGGCGCCTACAACGTATCTGAATCACTGTATCGAATGGAATGCTGGGTGGTTGGCGTCCTTTTGGGCGTATGGTGGTTGGCGGCGAACGCTGCCTCTCGTGTGACTGGGGTATCAGTGACTGATTCAACGCCATGTTGGCAATAGATGCTATGCTATATTGAGAGGCATGCCACATTATCATAATAATGGTATACTACAAGCCATACTCTAATCCCAGCATATGCTATATGCAATGGGGAATGGTACATTACCAGGCAATGATATAATCACTGGGTATGCTATAATCACAGGGTATCATCACATGGCATGCTATAAATCACATGACATACTATAAATCACATGACATGCTATAAATCACATGAAATGCTATAAATCACATGAGATGCTATAATCAGATGACATGATATAATCACATGGCATGCTATAAATCACATGGCATGCTATAAATAACCTGACACGCTATGCATCACATGACATACTATACTCACATGACATGCTATAATCACATGACATGCTATAATCACATGACATGATATATTCGCAGGGCATGCTATAATCACAAAGGGCGTGCTACATTAACATATCATTCTTTAATGACAGGACCTGCGAGAATCACAGGTCATGCTATATCTAGTGAACATCCTATATTGATCATGCTTTACCGAATATCCTATATTGATGAGGTCATGCTATAAATCATAGTCAATGCTATAATCACAGGGCACGCTATATTCACAAGGTATGCTATTATCACATGAGATCCTATACATTACATGACATGATATGGTCACAGGACATGCTGTATTCACAGGGAATGTTATATCCACAGGGTATGCTATAATCACAAAGGGTGTGCTATATTCACAGAGCATGCTATATTCACCGGGCATGCTATATTCACAGGGCATGCTATATTCACAGGGCATGCTATAATCACAAAGGGCCTTGCTACATTAACATGCCATTCTATAATGTTAGGTCCTGTACCTATCACAGGTCATGCTAGATTTACTGAACATCCTATATTCAGAGACGATGCTATATTCACGTGTTATGAGACAATAACTAATAAACTTAGAGTACATACCTTGACAGTGTTACACTGGAGTATTCTATTCGTTGGTGTGTATTCTAACGTTAATCCATAAAACTGGCCTGTCAGGAGAGATAGAAGTTCACAGATGTTAATATTCTGTACATACAAGAGGCTCTTGAAGATTTCTTGGCCTGTAGAGTCCGTCCAAATAAATACTTATGCGAGGGGGGGGGGGGGGAACAGTGAAATTGGTAAATAAGACTGAACAGGACCTACTTCAAAGCTCCCTCCTGCAAATAAGCTCTCCCCAATAAATGAAACAAAAACCACACAAAGCCAACAACAACCCCACAATAAAAACATTTAAAACAAATATGCCCATCGCTAACTTTCTAAGAAAAGGTTTGTTTGCTGGAGTTTTATGTCCTGGCCACATTAAAGGTACTACACTTTCTAACAAAAGGTTCGTTTGTTGGAGTTTTATGTCCTGCAACATTAAAGGTCATATCAAGACAGTATAGCAAATGGTGATGGGTTTTGGGTGTAATTCGTAAACTCCTGAATTTCCCACTCTCTTGATTGAGCGTGAGGAATAAGAGTAGTTCTTTGCATTATTCCAGTCATATCTTATTGGCAAACATGGCAAGGTTGAATATTCATATCAAGGATCAGGTTTTTAGTTTCTTTAAAGTTGCATGGTCCGATGATAGATATAATTTTCAAAACCAAAACACTTTCCTACATTTGATTATGTATATCCAACTTAGATACTGACGCGGTAGCGGGACGTAGCTCATGCAGTAGCGTGTCCAGCTGTGTAGGTGTTGGTCATCTGATCTATCCTACTCAGTGGACACATTTGCAGTTTGGGCTATTTTCCGTTCCAACCAGTGGTCCACAACTGGTTCATCAAAGGCTATGGTATGTGCTGTCCTATTTGTGGGAAAGTGTATATAAAAGTTCCCTTGCTGCTTATCGGAAAGAGTAGCCTATGTGGCAGCAGCTGGTTTCCTCTAAAGAAATGTGTCAGGAGGACCAAATGTTTGACTTCCAATAGCCAAAGATAAAAATTCATGTGCTCTAGAGGCATCGTTAAATAAAACAAACTTTCCTTTTTTAGATACTGATGCATTAGCTGAGGTTTTAGGAGAGCATGGCCAAAATACTCTGTGAATTAATTACCCCATCCCTTTAGACACCTACTTTGAGACAGCCATTAAGGAGCGACACCATTAACAAATTCGGTCAGTCTCGTGGTCTCATTAGCTTTGCCCTCATTCTAACCAGGCTATATTTGAATTAGGTCATTCCACATCACATTGTAAAATTTGATGTGGAACGTTTACAACATGTTCATTGCAAGATGTCAATAGTGAGAGGAGTTTTGGAAAGCTTGCCGAAACTATTTTGGGTTTGTTCAGCTAAAATTGCTCCGAAATTAGCAAGTTTCCATCAAAATTACTCCGGACTAGTGATTAGTAGGTTATGATGATCAATTTGATCTATTTATCTAAAAAAAAATAAGTCAACAATTCAAACACCATCGGACTATGCAACTTAAATTACATCAACTGGACATCGCTGATTAAGTAGAGTAGTCGCTTCCAATGTGGGAGATTGTGGGTTCAATCCCTATGTTAGTCAAATGAAAGACTTTCAAGATTGATTCTTGGCGCTATCTATCCTGGTCTTGGCATCAGGAAGGTAGGGCAAGGAATAATGGAATGACAAAGATCATTTGTCCGGGATTTTAATTTTACTCGCTTAACTAATGAATATACAACTAAAAGGAAATATGAAATAGACAAAGACATATGAGCTAACTGTTAGCAACAATACAATGCCATGCTTGACAACTGAAGCACATATATATCATCCATGCTATATAGACCTGATATAGCATATCCATATGCAGATATCCTATATTCATTGAAACTATATATATATATAGTATGATTGTGGTTGCATGCTCTGTAGGGAAGTATTTATATGAGTCAGTCTCACGAAAATAGGCCAATCAGGGAAAGTTGTCAGCGTCCAGCATTGGATGTCGGCTTCGAATGGCATAGTTATAGTTTAGCATTGACAGAGGTGCTGGAAAGTTCTCAAATCTATCCTGAATGTAAAGGTAGAGAAAATACAACAACCCTGTTTGTTTCTAGGATAATTTAATATGAAACAAAGAAATGCACTACACTGTAACAATTGCAAGCCCAACATCTGTTAAAGATGTTGGCGTCGACTATTGGATGTTGGCATCGAACGGCATAATTTTAGTATAGCATTGACAGAGATGTTGGAAAGTTCTTAACTTTATCCTGAATGTACAGGTAGAGAAAATACAACAAGCCTATTTGTTTCTAGGATAATTTAATACGAAACAAAGAAATGCACTACACTGTAACAATTGCGATGCCGACATCCTAAATTGATCACCAATTACCCCATCTTCGTGAGACCGACTCATATACATAATTCATGATATATACATATATCGGCTATAACTTATAAAAATGCTATATATGTATAAGAGGGATGCATAGACCATATATATATATATATATATATATATATATATAAGAGTTATAGCATGGATGTGGTTGTATGCACCACAGGAACGCATAAATACATATATATTATTCAAACCATATATTCTGTTGTAACTCCTATATATACCCGCCCTGATATGACATTAGATGTTACCAGTATGTAAAACCCCAACAACCAACCGACCTATATATAGCATGGTATATAACCAATACTATATATGTAAAATATAATTTATTATATATATATAAATAGGCGGGGTTTCTCCTACCTTTATTTAATTATTTATTTAACGATCTCGATTATTCTATATATGCTGCGGTACTAGCAACCTTTGCTCCGCTGCTACGACGCTGCCGCTGCTTTTCATTCAGTCTGCTGCCACCCAGCTCGCTGCTGCTACCCAATTTTAAGGATGAGTTAGAGGAATTGGAAGAACGTCGAGAGCTACTATTAGCTAAGCACGACAGACGGAGGAACCGGCGCAAGGACGATCACCAAGACGGCGTGGGCACCATGTTGGACGAGCAAGGGGGTACCACCGGCGTCACTGACAGTGCCGATACGGGAACCAGCCACTCATACGTGGATGCAGCCTCGTTGGGCCGGCCAGAGGACGGCTTCTGTTCGTACGGGAAGGATACGGGCCGCTCCCGTGCAACTACACGTCGAAGGAGGTCCAGAAGCAGTTCTTCAAGCCGTAGCGCCAGCCGGAGGCGTAGAAGTAAGTGGAGTTTGAAACGCTTTACTGTGGGTCACAAGGACGTCCGGAAGACAAACTGTTATGAAATAATTGCTGCGACAGGTCAATGGGCCCTAGGAATAAAGGAATTAGGTGTGAAAGACTACCGAGCACTAATGGAGCACTTGGTGTTTTTAGCGCTGCGGGCACGTACCGGCGAGTACGTAGACTCAGCTCACTCAGACTACGATTGATCAATTAGGTCGCTCGCGGAAGACATTGGTTTTACGGCCTTTGCTGGTACAAACAGGGGAACCAGTATATTACATTATGGAGCGTTGAATGTAAAGTCAAAGAGGTACGGTACCTCGAGCTATTCTGCTCGCAAGTCAGGCCAACATACGAAAAGGCCTTGCTACGCTTGGAATGGAGAGGATGGATGTTCAAGGGTTGAGGACGAGTGCAGATTCAGTCATGTTTGTTCGAAATGCCATAGGAAGGGGCACAAGCGACCAGCTTGCAAAGAGTGACACTCGAGAAGCCCTTGGGCTGGCCACGCGGATGGCCCCGTAGTTATTTCAGGGGGTCAACAGGGTAATTCCGCTGATCAAGCTGGTCATAAGTCCACCCCTACGATTAGGAATGTGAGAGAGGTCTTTGAAGGTGACCGACATGTGGGTGTACAGAGAGATGGGGCAGATGTAACCAAGACGGTCTTTGTAGGTGACCGAGTGTTGTTAGGTGAACGAGTCAACTTCACCAAGCCTTCAGTCTCGAGTGACACCACGCATTCAGTGACAGCGAGGGACTTAACGGAGATGGTCTTTGCAGTTGACCAAGACCTTGCGAGCAGTGGTGGCGACATATCAGAACATCAACCGGATGCCTATACCAAGCCGACAGGCCCCTTGGAGGGGAAACCTATGGAGAAGGTCTTTGCAGGTGACCAGGTGACATTTACGTACAATAGCACACACCTTAAAGAGGACAGCGACCGGGGGGTCGTTGAAGGTGACCTGAGTGCCAGAGGTAGTGAGGATCGGCGGGACTGCATACATGGGGCGAGCATTGGCCCCCCTAGTGATTGTGATGACCGGCGCCTTTCTGTGCCTAACTGTGATATGGACTGGTGTGATGTGCTCGAGACTGATGACGGTGTAATTGTATCAATGTGTGAATTTGAAGGCCATCCA
Source organism: Branchipolynoe longqiensis (assembly GCA_030323885.1). NCBI lineage: Eukaryota > Metazoa > Annelida > Polychaeta > Phyllodocida > Polynoidae > Branchipolynoe > Branchipolynoe longqiensis. Next base: position 112,435,925 of record CM059187.1, on the reverse strand, counting down.
CCTGTTGTTTTCAGAGTTGAGCTTGACTGTGCGAGGGGAGTTTGTGCATGTGTTTATATGCTTAAGGGTGTGTGCTGCCAGCTCAAGCCGTGCCGGTTTTTCTCTGAGCTGTTTCTTAGAGGGGATATTGATCCCGATGCCGCCTATATTTTACATGGCATTGTGTTTGGGTTTAGGGTCGTAGATTGTGCATTTAACCACACGTATGAGAATTGTAATAGTAAACGCTTGTCTAAGTCTGAGCGGGACCTGATCAATGAAAGATTAAGAGCAGAGCTAGAACAGGGCATTGTTTCCTTCGCCAATGACATTCCCCAATGCGTTCACTCCATGTTTGTCGTGCCTAAGGATGGGGGGGTGGTCGCCTTGTGATCGACTGTAGCAGACCCCGGGGTAAATCGGTAAATACCGCAACAAGCGAGGTTGCTGAGAAGTTTAGGTATCTGAGTGTCGATACGGTAATAGACGCGCTAGTTAAGGGCGATCATCTGTCTTCAATAGACATAAAGGACGCCTATAGGGCGGTACAGATACACCCAGACGATCGGACTAAGCAGGGGCTTAAGTGGAGCTTTGGGGGCGACAATGCTAGATACATGGTCGATAACAGACTATCTATGGGACTCGCATCGAGCCCATTTATCTTTACAAAAATTTCTAACTTTATTGTGAGGTGTGCCAAAAGGGAATGTGCTAAGCGGGTCATCAACTACCTTGATGATTTTTGTATCATCAGGTCGTCCTACGCAGACCCCGCCTCCAATCAACTTAAAGTAGCCTCTATCATTCGCAGGTTGGGATTTTTCTTGAGTTTCAATAAGCTGCAATCACCAAATCAGAACATGAGGTTCCTGGAGATCGACATAGACACAAATAAGTTAGAACTATCTCTCCCACCTGATAAGCTTGAGAAGCTCTATGCAGTCCTGCACCAGTTTCATGGGCGCAGGAAAGCAAGGCGTAAGGATTTAGAGAGACTGGGTGGCTTACTCGCCCACTGCGCTAAAGTCATCAGGGGCGCACATACCTTTTATCGCGGGATATATACCCTTATCGCATCGGTGCGCGAACCTTATTATTATGTTAGGTTAGATGCGGGTTTTCGTGATGACATCGAATGGTGGGAGAGCTTTGCAGGCCGCTTTAATGGGAAAGCCGCCATGCTGGGGAAGTTCACACCCGTACAGTCCATCTATAGTGATGCATCAGGTTGGGGGATGGGCGCCACTTATGGCGAAGATTGGCTGGTCGGCTCGTATGATAAAGGGGCTGATGAGGGCCTCCGGGGCTATGCAGGACATCACCATGTCTCACCGGAGGAGGGCCTGGGGTCTGCACACATTAATATCAAGGAGATGGCCGTTGCATATGAAGCTGCCAGTCGATGGGCCCACATGTGGGGTGACTCCTCAGTAATATTTGTAACCGACAGTATGGTCGTACAGGGGGCCCTAAATACAGGCCGTTCTCGTTGTCAGGCCATAATGTCTTATCTACGGAAGTTGTTCTGGCTTTCGATTGAGTGGAACTTTGTTTTCATTTCATGCTATATTAACACTACTAGGAATGTAACTTGTGACGCATTAAGTAGGTTAGCTGATCATGGGAGCCCAGCCAGGATTGCTGAGGTAGACGTAGGTTGGAAGATGTGCTGCAGAAGTATTTTTGAGGCCCCCTTTCTGCTTTGTTCCAGGACGGGAAGACCTGGCAAGGGAGCAACAACGTTATGAGCAGGGCTTTTATGCGCCTAACTCTTGGTCGTCCAGAACAGTGCAGATTAAGCGTTATCTGCGGTTTGTGGATCTGGTGGGGGAAACCAGGGCCCCTCTACCATGCTCTTCTAAGTGGGTTGCGCTATATGCAACCTGGCTAGCCAGAGACCTCTCATATCGATCAATCCTAAATTACTTGTCGGGCCTAAACTTCTATTTAAAACAAAACGCCGCCCCTACAATTGCCTATTCCGACTATTACGTCGCTGCGACCTTGAAAGGTATAAAGCGTATTAAAGGTGATACACCCAGGCGTGCTCCTCTGCTCCTACCCAGTATGCTAATTAAGATTTTTGAAGGTTTGACACTGAATCCAGGGCACACTGCATGGCGGGCGGCTATCTTGTTGTCGTTTCGTGCTCTGCTTCGTAGGAGTCAGGTAACAGCCTCTGATGCGACCTTATGGCGTTCAGACTTCACCTTTTTCGACTGGGGTATGGTAGTGCGGGTCAAAAAGTGTAAAACTATCCAGTTTGCTGAAAGGATATTGGAAATCCCTGTCGCGAGGTGCTGTAACCTGGTTCTCTGTGCTGTGTTCTGGACTAAGAAACATTTTATTGAGATACCAGCTGACCCCAACGATTTGGCTTTTAGACTCCCAGCTGATGGGGGCTCGACCCCTATGTCCTATGCTGCCTATCAGTCAATCCTAAAAATGTTTGCAAACATGGCGGGCTTCGGGGAGTGCGAATTTACCTCGCACTCCCTCCGCCGGGGGGGTACGACTTATCTGGCGATTTGCGGTGCGACTATTGAGGAGATCAAAGTCAGGGGGGACTGGGCCACGGAGACGGTATACGCGTATTTGAAGTCGCCTTTACAGGTCCGCATTATGAACGACTTGCGGGTCTCCGCCTCCCTGGCCCAGGTTGGGATCGGTGAGTAGTTTGGGGCGGCCTCTTCTTGGTCCGTTTTGGCTATTTCTTTTGCCTGGCCATGGGCCTTCATTGCAAAATAAAATTGGAAGGTTCCCACCAACTCCTCGCTTCGACTCTCTCTCTTTATCTTCTTCACCATAGCCAGTTTTATGTAAAATATAATTTATTATATATATATATAAATAGGCGGGGTTTCTCCTACCTTTATTTAATTATTTATTTAACGATCTCGATTATTCTATATATGCTGCGGTACTAGCAATCTTTGCTCCGCTGCTATAGCGCTGCCGCTGCTTTTCATTCAGTCTGCTGCCACCCAGCTCGCTGCTGCTACACAATTTTAGCTTTTATATAGGTAGGGCTATTTCTTTTGCCCGGCCATGGGCCTTCATTGCAAAATAAAATTGGAAGGTTCCCACCAACTCCTCGCTTCGACTCTCTTTATCTTCTTCACCATAGCCAGTTTTATACATGATATATACATATATATATACAACCGAATTGCACGGTGCTGCCACCCAGGGGCTCCTGGGGGGCTCACAGGATAGTGCCATGCAGAACCACCAGCTTGGGCAGGAGCCTCCCTACACATGTGGTTGTTGGCTCAGTCTGTCCCTGGCAGCCAGAGCCTCCACACTTCCTTTCAAAACTTTATTCTAGGCAACCGTTTTCTACACAGTCTACTTGCTACCTGTGTCTACGGTTTCCTTGGACTACCTATACGGATCACTCTACGGCTACAGCTATACACAATCTACACCTAGAGGGCCGATCTACGAAACCGTGAGCTAAAACTATCCTTTGTCGATACGGTTCATTATCAAGCAGTCTTAACGGCTCGTCTTAACTGCCCGTCTTAACGGTCGGTCTGATCATCACATCAAGGCGGCTACAAGGTTAACGCTACGGTTAGCCTAATAATAGTACTGTCGATACGGTAATCGTGCCCGGAATTGGCTTTGCCAAACTAAACTCTGTCGATACGGCCGTTAAAATAACTTGGCGGGAAAGTCGTAACGGCTCGATTCAACGGTTATCGGTAATCTACGTACTGACCCTGCTATGGCTACGGTTTGAACTACACCACTCTGTGAATCGCTATCAAAATATAAATATATATTACGAAAGTGTGCCGTAAATACCTTGTCGTAACGGCTCTTCTCAACGGTTAGCCGTTAATCTACCTACTGACCCTGCTACGGCTATGGTTTGGTTAGAACTAACGCACTGTGAATCGCTATCACCTCCTGCTCTTTTTTTTTTTTAATAATCTACTTATTTCGATTAATGTCGAGAATCATCACTGTCGATACGGCCGGCCGTACGGCGACCTGTCGATACGGTAATCTCTGCCGTATCCGTTACCGCACAGACAATGCCAAAGGAGTACTGCGCGTTTTGTAGTATCGTCCACCAGGAGCCAGTCAACGACGGCTGCAGGCTTCGTGAGTCAACGAAACGGACGACCTATTCGACGTCGAAAGTCGACAAGATGGTGGAGGGAGGAAAATCGTTATCGTCCAAGCACGAGGACATGATCGACCAGGTCGTCCGGATTGAAGACGACGTCAGCGAAGATGACGAACGGGAAATCTTAGCCCGCATTGCCAAGCTGCAAAAGCGGGGGCGCCTCACCGAACTGGAAAGGGAGGAACAGGAATTACTCGATGACGTCGCTCGGCTTTCCATTCGGAAGAGATCCGCCAAGACGGGAAGACAGCACTATCCAGCAGCCAGCAAGACAGCTTGCATTCACGAGGCCGCAGCTTGACACGAAGACCATCGTCGTCCTCGCATCGGAGGAGATGTCATCATCGACATCGTGCTTCTAGGTCTTCCTCATCAGACGACCGCTCTGCCAGCAGAGAGAGGAAGGCCAGAAGAAAGTGGTCGCTGCGTAGGCACGCGGAGGATGGGAGGGATGTTAAGAAGTTATCGCCCTTCGAGCTGATAGAGGCAACCGTAAACTGGGTGGTAGCCTCTAAGGTGATGGATGGCGGTAAGCTCTTGCGCATCCTCCAACACCTTGGATACATCGCGGGCAAGGCTAAGTCTGGGACCTTCCAGGAAAAGACGCATGTAAACTACGACCGTGCCATCCGCAAGCTCGCCATCTCTGAGGGTTACACGGCCTTCTCCGCGGGCAATCCCGAACTTGCCCTGAAGTACTATGCTTTCGAGCACATGAAAAAGCAGGATGGTGGGGGAGTTAGTCACTCGAGCAGTGGTACCCGGGGTCGGCCGAGGCAGTTGTTTGTCAGGGACGGGAAGAAGCCTTGCTTCTCATTCAATAAGGACGAGGGCTGCAGCAGGGACGACTGCACCTGTAGTTACGGTCACTGGTGCTCCAGGTGCGGTAGTAAAGCGCACATAAGGAGCAAGTGCTCGAAGGATTAGGGGTTTGTCGGCGGTCCGGCGCGGCGCGTCCTGAAATTGTGTTCAGGGGATCGTTATACCATTGTTGGGTTAGATCCTAGTGTTCTGGCAGATTGTGCTGCCTCCCCGACGCCGGCTACCATTTCCGACAACCTGCCACTAAATTCTCCCGTGTATGTGACCTCGGGCCACCTTCTTCCATATGAACCTGTTCCTTGTGATGTAGTTCACGACCACTCACTTAAATCTGTTGGCCCCCTTAATTTGGCCGCCCATCGTAATGTCCGTGTTTTGCGGCACAGCCGTCAACCGCACTCTCACCAACGAACCTGGACAGGACTCGGTGAACATTGACGTGCCCCCTATTCGCTGTATGCCGCACTGCCCTCTAATTGCTTGCAGTTGGTTAACATTGTCCTGGGTGGAGGGTAGTATCTATGTAACTGCTTTTGATAAACTTGGCTCTTCTGGCAAACCCACTGTATTAATTGTTTCCCTTGCCTGCAAGAATGCCACCTGTACATGCGTTCATTACATAGGCCCCAGCAGGGCTCAATTTAAACCCTGTCGTGTCATATGCGAATGCTTCTTTCACGGTTCTGTCGTTGATGATTGGGAGTTCATACTACACGGCTCCCTCTTTGGATTCAAGGTCATCAACCCCAGTTGCGCTGCAAGCTACTCGGCCCCCTCTGGGCCTACCCGGGATGGTGCTGACAAAAATGTTATCAATAGGAAGCTCAACTCTGAGCTCAGCTGTGGTTACATTAGTCGGGCCGACTCAGCCCCTATCTGCACCCACAATGTTTTTGCTGTCCCCAAGTCAGGCGGCGATGGAATGCGCACCATTGTCGACTGCAGTAAGCCCAGCGACCGCTCGGTGAACAGTTTTGTCGACGAGGTGTCGCATTCCTTTTGCTACCAAGGCGTTGGCGACTTAGTTGACCATCTCCTTTGCAGAGACTATATAGCCACTATAGACATTAAGGATGCCTATAGGGCCATCAACATCCATCCCACTGACTGCTTTCCAGGCTATCAAGTTGAATTTTGGTACTGGGGTGGGCCCGAAATTTTCTTTGACAACTGACTATGTATGGGGCTCTCCTCTAGTCCCTACATTTTCAACCGCATATCAGATTTCGTCGCTCGCTGTGGCAGGCGCGACGGAGTCACCAGATGTGTCAACTACCTGGACGACTTCGCCATTCTAGGCTCCTCGTTTGAGGATTGCGCAATTAATCAGCAGAAAATTGATGCCGTCCTTCGTAGGATGGGGTTCTACTTAAGCTACCCCAAACTCTGCGCGCCTGCCCAGTGTGCAAGATTTCTCAGTATTGAAGTTGACAGTGTCCTCCTCCAGCTCCGCCTTCCCCAAGATAAGATCAAATGTGTACTATCAGGGTTCCTCGGCAAACGAAAGGCCTCACGTAAAGACCTAGAGAGGTTAGGTGGCCGCTTAGCCCATTGTGCTACTGTCGTCCGGGGGGGCCGCTCCTTCTCTACCAGGGTCTACGACGCGATTCGTCAGCTGCGTAAACCATACTACATGTTCCGCCTTAATGAGGAATTCAGGTCAGAGCTCAAGTGGTGGCTTGATTACGTTGATACCTTCAATGGCTACGCAAAAATTCTTGGCCCCCACGCAGCTGTCGTTTCAGTCTACAGTGACGCCTCTGATTGGGGCTTCGGAGCGACCTACTCGGACGACTGGTTGGTCAGCTGTTTTCATTCAAATGAGCGAGACCTGGCCTCTGAGGTCGGCCACCATCATGCCGATGCAATGGGGGTTGGGCCCGAAACCCACATTAACCAGAAGGAGATGTGGGCTGTCATCGCCACTGCCCGCCGCTGGGGCCATCTTTGGCAAGACAAAAGTGTTGTGTTTGTGACTGACAACCATACAGTTTGTGCTGCATTTGCCACCGGCCGCTGCATTAATAAAACCATCATGGGCTGGGTTAAGGAGCTCTTCTGGACTTCAGTTACCTTTAACTTCGACGTGAAGTCTGTTTACATTAGGAGCGGAGACAACACTATCTGTGACACTCTGAGCAGGTGGCAAGATGTTCTTACCAAGCATCGCATTGTTCGCGCCGATCCTGTCGGCCGTCTCTGTTGTGCCCAATTATTTAGCAAGTAACTCTATCTCAAGGAGAGAGAGCTCTTAATCCCCTTAGCCCGAGTACCAAACACCAAACTTTGCGCGGTATTCTGGGCTGAAAAGCACTACAGCAGTTTAAAGTAACCCAAAATGCCCCTGTTTCCAAATTCCTTCTGCTCGCGGGGGCTACAGACCTTTAGATTATGTTACCCTCCAGGCAACCATACAAATCTTCACGGAAAATGCCGGACTAGACGCCTCCTCGTTCTCCTGCCACTCGCTCCGCAGGGGTGGGTGTACCTTCCTCGCCCTACAAGGGGCCTCCATTGACGAGATCAAGGTATGCGGTGACTGGTCCTCGGACTGCTTCTATAGTTACATTGCTCGACCTCTGGCCGACCGGATCGTTGCGGACATCAAGGTCGCCACAGCTCTTTCCGTCTTGATTTAATCTTTTTTTTTTTTTTTTTCCTTCTGTCTGGTGTCTCTCTGACTTTGGCATTTGAGGCCCAGCCAGGTGCATTACTGTTCTCTACTATTCTCACTTCCTGTAAATAAATAATGTACCCACCAATACTGTGTTGCCGTGCAATTCTTACACCCACGTATATACAACGTATATGTGGATGTAACCGAATTGCACGGTGCTGCCACCCAGGGGCTCCTGGGGGGCTCACAGGATAGTGCCATGCACAACCACCAGGTGGGGCAGGAGCCTCCCTACACCTGTTGTTGTTGGCTCAGTCTGTCCCTGGCAGCCAGAGCCTCCACACTTCCTTTCAAAACTTTTTTCTTATTCATTTTAGGTAGGGCATTTGAGGCCCAGCCAGGTGCATTACTGTTCTCTACTATTCTCACTTCCTGTAAATAAATAATGTACCCACCAATACTGTGTTGCCGTGCAATTCTTACATATATATATATATATACCATGTACCATGTACGCAATATGATGTTAGCCTTTAAAGTATATCTAGGGTGTCAACTGAGGCAATGGGTCAAAAAAATAGGAGAATAGGGATGTCTTTGTCAGAAAATATAGGTATCATTTTTAAGCGAGTGGTACAGGCAAGAGGCTGAATAGGCCAGGTGGCAGCCTGTCCACTCCGCCTGAGTTGTTAAGTGTCAGTAGTTGTGAAGTGTCCAGACATGGTGCAACCCGAGGCACCATTTAGAGGACAATCAGTTTACAGATAATTATACTCATTTAATGCTTATACAGCACATATATATATATAAAACATTTTTGAACGAGTCGTACAGGTGTGAGGCAGATCCAGTACAGCTGAATAGGCCAAGTGGCAGCACCAGGCGAGGCAGTGGGCCTGAAAAGTCGCTTCAGTAGTTGAGTGTCATTAGCTGTGCGGTGTCATTCAGGTGCCAACTAGAGACACAGTTATAGGTTAATCAGTTAACGGATAATTATACAGCACATCATTATTATTAGCACTATATATAACAATATGTGTATCGCGCTAAATATAGACTATATTGGCATAAAGAATTCGACATATATTTACTGACAATAGTAATAGTATGCATTCATATATACTTAGATATTATATCTAGGTTAATATATACATGCTATTTGTTGGGGCTTCGCATCCTAGCAAGATCAAAGGTCATATCAAGAGTGGAGTGAGTGGGCGACAGAGAGAAATGAAAGAAGATTATATGATTTTGCTGGTGTTCTCTGTGGCAGAGTGGTTAGAGTATCTGACTTTTTTTCTAGGTCGGACTCCTAATCTGAAGGTTGGTGGTTCGATTCCCCGTGTCCCGATCTCTACCAATTTGGATTTCCACCGCTGTGTATAACTTACAGTTACAGTGTCATCAAAGGCTGGTTGCTCTCATTCCATGTCTATGTGGTGTGGGAGATTAAAAATCCTTTGGGTCGGTAAAAGTGTAGGCTCGGGCTTTCTATCGACAAACTGTCTAATGGTGAAAACAAGTCTATTCAGACGTATCCATGATAGGCAGTATAAATCTCAAGGAACTCGAACAGAAATCGCTTTCACTAAACAATATGTGTGTCATGGGGGATGTATCAGTCCAAAGCGCGTGCGGATTAGCTAACGTTTCAGTTATTTATAGATTTGGGAAATCCCTCTGCGTTTGAGCCTGGGTTAACGTGCAGGTTAGGGACCGATTCGGACCAAATCTATTCAATGCGACCATATTTAACAGAATTACATACTCAAATCGTGAAATTTCATTAAATTAACCCTAAATTCGAAGCATTATTAAGGCTACCGCCGCATTGGCGGCGATATTAATAGTTATATTTTCGAATCGACGAATGTAATGTAAACAAATCGCCGCAACCGCCGCATCGACGTCGCGTTCCATACTGGCGGCGCCGGCGGTTTGTTTACTGTACGTTCGTCGATTCGAAAATAGAACTATTAATATCGCCGCCAACGCGGCGGTAGCCTTAATAACGCTTCGAATTTAGGGTTAATTTAATGAAATTTCACGATTTGAGTATGTAATTCTGTTAAATATGGTCGCATTGAATAGATTTGGTCCGAATCGGTCCCTAACCTGCACATTAACCCAGGCTCAAGTGGGAGTTAGTGAAGGCGACGTTAACCCTCGAGGCGGTAGCCTAACCCGCGCACATACATTGACACTTTGGCGGCTAACCCGGGAAATCCGCATGACGCATGGGTTACGAGCCCTAACCCGGACTCTTACATTTGGCCCCTGGTTGCCTTTGATGTACAAACTCGGTCACCGCTCGCCGGCAGTTTGGTGCGGGAACCGTGGGTGAGCATGTGTAACCCCCAGATGAGCGGCGGGACGCGCGTGCGCGCCGGATGTGATGGGGCAAGTGCGTGTCGCGCGGTCGTTGCGCAGGACTGGGGGGGGGGGATGTTTTATTAATAAATCGTAGTGGACCTTTGCCAAAAATCGTCCACAGCCCCTGAAAAAAAATTCTTGAATAATTCACGGCGCACAACCCCTCCCTTTGTAAATAATACATGTCAGTGTGTCGCATGTTGACATGCAGTATGGTATATGGGAGTTGTTTGTGAGCTTTATGAGATATGAGGCATATCTATATATTGTTGTTGGTTGTTTTACGTCCTAGTAACACCTAATGCCATATCTGGATGGGTACTGACTTGTGACAGTATGCACTCATGATGACGTTATAGTCTTGCCCCACTTGGAAACCGGGCCGCCAGCACCAGGAACCGATATCCCACAGTCATAGTATCCTGATACTGTATTAACCAGTCCTTATCCTATTCTATTAATGCCGAGTGCCAGGCTAGGGAGTGACAAGTATCAATTCCATAAGTCATTTGTTTGACTCGAAATTCCAACTTTACACACGCGAAGCCTTCCCTCTACCGAGGTATATATATATATATATATATATTATATATATATATATATATATTTATATATATTATATATTAATATATATATTTTTATATTATATATATGCTATATGTATGCTATATATATATATATATATGAAGTGGGCGAGACTACTTGTCCTGTGACAATTGCGGGCTTGGGCCGATTAGCTCGCATTCTTAAATCCGGGCTACTCACCAAGACAGACCCGCATTTTCCACCATTTGCAGGGCGCCGGGTTCCCTGCTGTAACGCCTTGCTAGGCGACGTCAATTGTGACTTTCCTAGCAACAGTGGAAGGTCGAGCGCTCGGGCTCCGACCCATGGGACGTGTTTATGCATGCTCTAATGTTTTAGACGAGATTTAGGCTTTTATTGTCGAAATTCTAAACTGATTTAACTTAACAAATACGGGAGGGGATACACTTATTGTACTCAGTCATTATTCAGTGAAATTGATCCATGAAAGAACTCTTATTGTACTAGTTAGCGTAAGAATAAAGCTGTGAGCTCTTAGAAAGGTAAATTGGAACGTTCCTTGCATTCTTTACTATTCTCCAGTCTTCTTGTAGATTAACCGCTATGGTCAACTTGATATTTGATTACTTTATATGTAATTAAGGGCCTTATGCCTGGTAGGCCTTATGCAGCTGATTAACCCATCTGCGGGAAGATAATAACAGACATATTAACAGAATTAATGTAGTGCTATTTGGCTGAAAATAAGACATTAACTTAGGCTGATTATCAGTGACAGTACCAGAGGCACAGAGAGTGTCTGCTTAGTTCTGGATTAATTCGAACATAATAATACACCGAATGGCGGGGAGGATAGCCAGTTAGTTGAAATAATAAATAACTGCTTTGTTATAATAAATGCAGGGAGGGACAAAGAACCGTATTTCTATGATATTCTAGCTGTCCGCCCTTAGCCCAGGAATGACAACAACGGAAACGGTCTATCTGCAAACGGGAGGAGAGGCGGCCTGCGACAGGCCCCAGAAATTCACATGGAAATAATTACATAAATTAACACGTAGGCTCGCCTTAGGCGGGGGCGGAATAGCCGAACGGTTAAATATATATATGCTATATATATATGTATATATATATATAGCAAGCAATGTGGATCTGTGTTGGGCACCAATACTATGAGCTATTGTTACTATGACATCAGTGTTACTATGTTCGGTGATCATATTAACGGTTGAAGTTTGAAGGATTGAAACTGAAACATTAGTGCAATAATAGTAACAATAAAAATATTTTTTTAAATATGGAATAGCTTGGCTACGGGTGGGAATAGGAATGACGCAGATGGTGAGATACACATCAGCAGCATCATGCTGTAAAGTTGTCGTCTGGCCGCTGTAGTTGTGTAGGCGGGCTAATAATAGGAAATCACTACAGGCAAGGATAAGAAAGGCAGAGTATAGAGTGAAAGTAAAGTGAGTGAGAGCTTGCACCCTCAGGTTTATTATTATATAGTGATTTCTGGATTTGATAAGGCATGTCACCTGACCATCCTCTCCAATCAACATCAAGCATTTCTAGGTCCACCAATCAACAGTAAGCATTCTAGTATCACCATGACAACGGTGATCTACCCACCACCACCATGCCTTGGCTGCTTAGGCCTCACCTACCCTGTTGTGTCTGTGCATGTGGTGATCAGTGACTAACAGTTGGCGGGGAGGGGGCCATGAGTAGAGCTCTTGGGCTCCTTCCACACTAACAGTAGTGCCCCTCTCACACTATCTATAGAATACACAATGACTATTTAATATAAGTAAAGGATCACCACCACCACATAATACATTAATGCCCCTGGCCCTATACATCATTTACCTTTATAGGCCATTTGTAATCCCTTATAGACCAGTTCACATTCCCCACCAATGTGTTTTATCGGAATATTGTGCAATGCGTCATAGACCGAACGTGGTAGTCGAATCGGTAGAGCGCAGATCGGGAGATCGGGAGTTCGATTCCTGGTTGAGTCAAACCAATGACTTATAAAATTGATACTTGTCGCTTCCTAGCTTGGCGCTCAGCATTAATAGGGCAAGGACTGGTTAGCTCAGTGTCAGGATAATGTGACTGAGTGGGATATCAGTTCATTGTGTCGGCAGGCTAATTTCCCAGTGGGACAGCACTATAAAGTCACAAGGAGTGTGCCTGGTCACAATTTGATACCCGTCATGATATGACATTAGATGTTGCCAGGACGTAAAATTCCAATAATCAACAACCACCATGCGTCATAGATCAGGGCTATGTGACCAAACTGGGTCAGTTTGAAATTCCTGTCCCAAAACGAGGCTGGCCCAGCAGACAAGTTGCTGCAGCAGTACCTTCAATTCAACAGTTTAGACTACGTCACTCGTGCACAAACAAGTGCACGTCCAGACAAACATTCAAAACAATGCACATGTATTTCCGGATTCGTCGTTATAATGTGTGATAGACAACACCAACACTACAGCTGGCCAGCATTGAAAACAAGCATGAATGCGCAGGCATATATGCTATGGACAGTATAAATACAGCCTCAATAAAAAATCAAATAATATTTTTTTTAATTCGGAGCTCACTGTAAATAATGCTGAATGTGAAATAAAGTATTGAATTGAATATCACTTTTGCACACATGTATTGGACGGTAAGGCCGAACGATGTTGCGTGGGTTCGAGTATAGGCCTCCCCATTTTTCCTTGTTTTTCTCCTATGGAACTTCCTGTTAGACCCCCCCCCCCCCCGTACCCCCATATCCTGCTATAGACACTTAAATTTCCCCAGACCAGACTGATATGAGGACGGTCACGTTCAGTGGCTCAGGCGGAGGGCTCCACATCCCATATGTCCATCGATTCCACCATCTCAAGGTGGTCGCATACATGCCGATCCTACGATTCTCTAACCACAGCCCCCACGATTAGCACGCTGGGCGCATACTGACCCGATTCGGTCCCGATCAGGCTAGTCGAAGTTGCTAAGACTGAGAGGGTTGCGATATTCTGACCCTAGACACATGCCAAGAGGCTTACATGTATAAAGCTCCCATCTTATTCTGTCTAAATTCTAGTACTAGTAGTCTGCATTGACCTCTCAGGCAAGTTGCCAAATAGAGAGGTCGGCAAGGATAGGGTGATTGCATCAGGGCGCCTAGGTAGTGTAATGGTCAGTATGCTAGCCTCGGAATAGCAAACGGTGTGGGTTTTGAACCCTACCTTAGGTGAAATATTTCCCATGTTCATCACCCCATGACACTGGTTTCCATGACATGGGGCCATATGCATGGGGCGGTGTTAGTGAGCCAAACCTGGTTTTGGACGGGATTTCTAGGTTAGCGGCGAAAAGTCAGTATGTATGGAGCAGTGTTATGGAAACACAGCGAGTTTAACGTCACCTACACTAACACCACTCCGTAGCAAGTTTACTTGTGGTGTTAGGTACTGATTAGGCCCAAATCTATTCAATGCTATCATATTTAACAGAATAACATAATAAAAAAGTGAAATTTGGTCAAATTAACCCCAAAATTGACTCTACTCGTGGTTTTCGATATTAACGCCGCTGCTACATCGGCGGCGATATTCATATTGTCGAATGTAAACAAAACAAATGGCCGCCGATGTGGCGGCATTAATATCGCTTCGATTTTGGGCTTAATTTGACCAATTTTATTTAACAGAATAACATACAAAATAAGTGAAATTTGGCCAAATTAAACCAGAAATCGAAGCGATATTAACGCCGCCGCCAATTTTGGTGAAAATTAAACCAATAATCGAAGCGATATTAACGCCGCCGCCGCTGCCCAATCGGTGGTCATATTGTCAAATAGCGGTGCTCGCCGGGAACAGGCTCAGAGGGATACCCCAAATCTATAAATAACTGCTAGGTTAGCTAACACCACCGCGCTTTGGACCCGTACATACCCCATGACCCATTTCCCAACACCAGTGTTAGCTAACCCAGTGGCGGCCCGTAACACCAGAGCCGATCAAAAGTTGTTTGTACATATGGCCCCAGGACTGTACAAGCTACATGCTGTATGGGTGTTGAACCTACCCTGTGTGTGCATATATTTGTAAGTGTGTTACGCAGTATATATGTAATTGTAAGCATTAAACAACTTATCGATGTAAACCATTTAAAAGACTTACAATTAATTCCAGGGGATGAGTGTAGTAGTGTGCACCTCCAAGGCGTTCTCCACTGGCTGGATGTTTGTTTGGGTGTTACATCCTAACAACATCTAAGATCATTATTGACTGGTCGAAGGCTTGTTTGGGGTTTGACATCCTAGCAACATGTAATGTTGTATCCTAACATATCCTGTCTTGTGACAATGCGCACTCATGGCAACTTTATAAGTGCCGTCTCTGTGAGAGACCATGCCACTGATATCCCAGTCAGTTACAACTTACATTACTCTGATACTGCTCACAGCAGTCCTTACTCTATCCTATTAATGCTGAGTGCCAAGCTAAGTAGCGACAAGTATGCATTTTTTATAAGTTATTGGCTTGCCTCTGCTGTCATTCGAAGCCACAACTTTTTGCACAGGAAGCCAGACAGCGATCTTAGCGATTCGGCCATCGCATCTAGCGCTGAGTGGGAGAGCAGTAAATCTGAATTATATTTTTTTGTTAATGGGTGTCGGCTTACCGGCAACGGTCTCTAACAAATCGCGGCGGGTGCGGGAGGGGCGGGTGCGGGCGGGGCGGAGGCGGGGCGACTGGCCACGACGCGCCAGACGGGGTCCGGAGAGGGCAATGAGCACTAGCAGACAGATATCGGAGGCTGAGAGCGATATTAGGGGACGCCAGGCAGGATAGCGAGCCAAAAGTGCAAATGTTGGTGAATCTTTGGTTGGACTTGTCCAGGGATTGATCCCACGACCTCCCACATGGGGAGTGATTGCCCCGCTCTACCATAGTCGAACTTTGAAGAAGAAGAAGAAGAAGAAGAAGAAGAAGAAGCTGAAGAGTGTTTGCGTTGTTTTAGATCCTAGTAACATCTAAGATCATATCAGGACGGGTGCTGACTTGTGACTACGCACGCATGGTGACTTTATAGTGCTGCCCCACTGGGAGACAGGACCGCCAGTATCATGATCCGATATCCCACACGGTCACATTATCCTGATACTGTGCTTACCAGTCCTTGTCCTATCCTATATTACAGTTAAACTAGACTTACCTGTAAGTTGACGTGTAACTTAGAATCTTTTGAATCTTACAAACACGAAGACAAGGATCAGGGGAGAGTATAAATAGCCTGTGCCAGTCGTGCTCCATTCAGCTTTCATAGTATGAAGAAAATCTGTTAATCTAATCTAATAGAAACTTACTGAGCCCCCCACCCCTTTTTATCGAATGTCTTCCTTCATTAACCCCTTATCCGGTCGAAAATGACCCGATGTAACTTTCTTGTATTTTTAACAATCTTAAAAACCATATATCTAAATAGTTGTCTGGTTCTGGGTGGGTGGGCCCTGATCCTTGTCTTCATGTTCGTAAGATTCGAAAGAATCTAAGTCACAAGTTACGTCAATTTACAGGTAAGTCTAGTTTATCTGTAATATTCTTACATTATCTTCCGAACACTGGAAGCCAAGTCGCTAGGAGAGACTTCATAGCTGATTAACAAATTTTCTGAATTCCCATTATTTATTATTATTATTTCCATTATTCTTATCTATATATATTATTATTCCTTCCTTTTTTTCAACAATCGGTATTGATGTATATGTATAAATCCTCAATAGCACATCAACTAAATCAACAATCGGTTTTGAAGTATATGTATACTTTTTTTTTTTAAAGTTTTTATTAAATCTTTTTTTTTTTTTTTTTGGTCCATTAGTTGTTTAAGCAGGAGAAATGTCAGTCATAGACGACTAGTCTTCCTCATTCCACTGCTGGTTGATAGAAAGCCCGAGCCTACACTTTTACCGACCCAAGGGATTTTTAACCTCCCACATCACATAGACATGGTATGAGAGCAACCAGCCTTTGATGATGCTGTAAGTTATACACAGCGGTGGAAATCCAAATTGGCAGAGCTGGGGGGATGGGGAATCGAACCACCGACCCTCAGATTAGGAGTCTGACCTAGAAAAAAGTCAGACACTCTACCCACGCCACCACAGAGAACACACAAAGTTAATATATTTTTTCATCGTACATTATTCATTGTCTCCAGTATTGCTCTTTAGACCTGTCCTCTGTCCTCAATGTCTTTGTGGTAATGGACTGCGAAACTCCTAGCAGCAGCATCTCGGCATGATGTGCTCCTCATTATAGCGTTGAGATTTGCACCCATGTCCTGGCCGCTGAGGCTGCAGCGCCCCTTGTGCTGTGGGCCATGTACTGGGCTGTATGTATGCCTGCTTTAGACAAAACATCTATCGTCCCTCAGGCTATTGTTGCCCTGGATATTGCCCGATGCAGTGCAATATATGATAGTAACAATTGGTTTTTACCTTTTCTAACCAGTGCTGCACTGCATATATCTTGAGAGTGTCCTTACAACACATAACTTCTTATTTCTAGGGTACGCATAAAGTGTGATTGAACTCAACGGTTGTCCAAGTTGATTATGTTTTAGAAGATATTTCATTCTAGACGTGATTGCCTTCTTTGTGCAAATCATCCTATCTATGCTTAGGCTTAAAATCGTCTGGTCCCTGTGGGAAGTGACCAGTAGCAGCAAAATTACAAGTTTATACAATAACAACTTTAAAGGCATATTTGTGTTGGGTCTTAATTTTTCGCTACATCTACTGACCAGAAATTGGCATACCTCGGCTGTGGAGGTCATTGTTCGTAGCAACTCTTACAAAACCAACGAATCAATAAATGTTCCCCAACAGTTTTGCCGTCTTGTCTTGGGAGAACCAAACTCAAAGCACATTGTGCTGAATTAATAGAAGTATACCCAACACCAGTTTCAAAATACATTCTTAAATAATCCAAAATGTCAGAAATCTCTGGGTTTAAGATAGGTAGATCATGTTCATAGGCCCAGAGAGACCATCTATTAAGATGAGTAGTGTATCTCTTACGAGTGAATTGCCTCCACGTAAATGCAAAATAAATCAAAACCTTTTTCTTTAAATTAAATTTTCTTAATGAGTGGGCCAAAAAAGGAAGGCCACTAATTTTGTGGCCCTCATGGAGTCTGTGTCTGTGTCTGATTTGAGCTGTCCTTGCTCAGCAAGGTTGTCCGGGGATCTCGGGTAGATCCTATAGGCATTGGCGTGTTTGTCTAGCAGCCGAAACCATGGTTGGCCCGTCCAATGGGGCGCCACCACAATCGCCCTTGTCAGATCGTCCTGGATTTCCATGACCACTCTCGGTAGTATCCTGAATGGTGGGAAACAAACAAACATATCAGTCCACGGAAATGTGAAAGCATCTGTCTTCCAATTGCCAGGGTCAGGTTCCCAGCTGACATATTTTGGCAGTTTGTGATTTACTCTGGACGTACATAAATCCACATGAGGTGTGCCGAAATGTTCACAGATATCAAGAAAAATGTATGGGTTTAACGACCATTCTAAATGATCGGTAAATTTCCCGGACCGCAAATCTGCCAGGACATTCTCTACCCCTGGGATATGCGTAATCGTAAGCCAACTGTCTTTACTCTGTGCCCACGACCAAATGTCCTTAGCCACGGCCAAGCATTGCACGAATGCATGCCCCCACAATTTTTCACATATGCTAGGGCTGTTCTTATACGTATGTGCAACTGTGGCTGTCTACATAAACTTGTGAGTCCAAATAGAATCACTTTCAACTCTAACACATTTCTGTGATCTTCTGACATGAGCCAACGACCCACTGTCTATCTATCCTGTCCGAGTGTGTGCACCCCATCCTAACTCTGAAGCGTCCGTAAATAACTACGTCTGGAGCTGACTTTGTTCTCTTACGAGAGATATGCATATTCTGATACCACCAGGCTATCTCCTCTAACCCTTCTGAAGAGATCAACATAACAGCATTAAAATCACCTTTTGTAACATTTCTTGTCTCTCTCCAAAGTCTTAAAATTTGCCCCTGCATATTCGACCGTGGGCATGTATGCCACAAATAATCCAATGATGCCCGCTACCTCTCTAATCGTCGGTTGTTGCTGACTTAGAACGTTAGTAATTACCTGATCCAATTTTTTCCTCTTTTCTTTTGTGAGAGAAACTGTCATAAGCTCTGAATCAATATCAAAACCAAAGAATGTTAGTTTTGTTTCAGGATCTAATTGTGATTTCTCTTCAGCCCAAACTTCCGCTGACTGACACTCTTCTTTTGACTCCCCCATGTAGTGCTTTGCCCCAATAAATTGTTCCGGGATGAGAATTTCACGCCGTCAGCAGTTTCTCGCCTTTGTAGTTCTTATCTGTGCTATACACAGGAATAAGAATTTCCTACCAGTCAGCGCTTTCCCACCTTTTTAGGTCTGACCTCTTCTCATCCCTGCTTTATACCGGGATGAGAATTTCCTGTCAGTCAGCGGTTTCCCAACTTTTAGGTCTGACCTGTTCTCAACCAAGGCATGTACAGGGATGAGTATTTCCTATTTGTTGGCATTTTCCCGCCTTTTTAGGTCTGACCTGTTTCTATCCCTGCCATATACAAGGATGAGAATTTCTTGCCGGTCGGCGGTTTCCTGTCCTTTTAGGTCTGACCTGTTTTCATCCCTGCTATATGCAAGAATGACAATTTCCTGTCGGTTGGCATTTTCCCGCCTTTTTAGATCTGACCTGTTTTCATCCCTGCTATATACAAGGATCACAGGGCAGAGTGAGTTGAATCGACTGCGAGATGCTCCTGTCCTGGGTGGTGCCGCCACTGATCAGACACACCGGTGTGTGTGATGGTTTATTTTCCCTGTACATAACGAGTATGCAGGTATTGCAAGTATAGCAATACCTCAGGGAGTTTGACGCCCCTGCCTTGCAGAGTTGTAAACCACTGCCTTGTGGTACAGGTTCTTGACAGAACCGAAGGCTAAGGGAGCAAACCCTAAACAGAAAACCATGTCACTGTGGCAGCATTAAGGGCGGTTGATGTATGGAACTCCCAACATCTCCCGACCAGCCACTGCAGGGACAAATAGTTTTGCGCCTGTCTTGACATGTTCTTGCCGGTGTGAAACCTCTATTTGCTCCCCGAGAGAGTGCCGCTGGTAACTTGCAAAAGCCAGCAGCACTTCAACACTTTTGCAGGCAGCTTTCATGAAATGTATGCAACTCTCACAGCAGAGAGCTAAATGGAGAGCGGCGGTCAAGTAATGAAAGCAGTCTTTGTTGCATCGCAACCGACAGCATGATGATGATGATATATACAAGGATAAGAATTTCCTGCTGGTCGATGGTTTCCTGTCCTTTTAGGTCAGACATGTTCTCATCCTTGCTATATACAGGGATGAGAATTTCCTGCTGATCGGCGGTTTCCCAGCTATTGGGCAATGACCCACCTTTTTATACTCATATCAGAACTAGTCATCATCATCATCATCATCATCAATCCCTTAACCGTGAGAATCGTTGGGGCAGTACAGATAGCTTTGCAGCCAGTTTTCTCCAGTTTCCACTGTTCTCCTTTGCCCTCTGAGACTTGCTAAGCTCCAGGCCTGGCGATTCCCTGATGTTGTCCATCCCCAGAACTAGGGTATATAGTTTTGACTCATGGACGGAACTCTCACAGCAGAGAGCTAAATGGAGAGCGGCAGTCAAGTAATGAAAGCAGTCTTTGTCGCATCGCGACCGACAGCATGATGATGATGATGTAGTGCGGGATGTAATGTAAGGAAAACAGCTCCCGTAGGATTTTTGTGCTAAAATAGATTTTTTTGCAGTTCTGGCTTCAATAGGGTTCAGGCTAACGTAAAATGATGGGGTCCAAATTTTCAGACCCCTTCGCTCCCTTCGTGGGAGGTCATTTCCATTTTGAGACCCCCCGCAACTGGCCATTCACCTATCTCCGGAAGTTATAGACCGATTTTCATACTTGAAGTGTCGATTTGTAGGTTTTCAGGTAAGCCGAGTTGATTTGTAGCACTTACAAAGCAACCAGAAGTTTCCTTCTTGCACTTCCGGTCAGTATATAGGATCTCGCTCCGTATCCTCACCATGTATGATCAGATTTTCACAATTTGTGAGACTTTTGTGAAGAACTCTGAGCTGATTCATTGCAAAGTTCCTCTGGGAGAGTTATTGAAGTATTTGCTGGCAAAACTGTGAAATCCGACATAGAAATTCTGAAGAATCAGTACACTATTCATCGATGTCCATATCTGGAGTATCCTCCTGAATAGTATTTGCACAGTCACCTCCATAGCATTTACAGAGTGGAGTGCAGGGCAGGCCATTCTTCAAGCAGCTACATCTAATTCCGTTGCACCCTACTTTGCAGCCACATTTGACGAGTTCAACTATAGCCCATGGAGCAGGCAAGGCAAGACATCTCACTGGAACATACACCTCTTTCTCTAATTTCCATCCATTTTCTTCAATTGGAGGAAGGGCCGGACAATTATCTGGGTATGATTTGTCCCGCGTTGTGATAAAGTTTGCACGGATGATATGTGGAAGCAATGTAGCACGAGTTGGTGGAAGCATCTCGCCTTCCAAGTTCTTTGACCGGAACAACTCCCACCTGAGTGATAGTAGGGTTGTTGGAACTGTAGACACGACACACAAAAGTCTCCAATGCCATCACCTGTGTGGGAAGCTTGCCATCGTTCATCGCATCAGGAATGGATATACATCCTAATGCCTTGAAGCAGTCAATAGCAGGGTCATCTTCATCAAGCTTCAGGGATGCATTAACCCATGACTTCTTCGAGATTCCAATGAATTTGCCTCCCAGTCAGCACCAGAGAAGTTGTGGAGTCCAAGGAGACCTTGACATTTGCGACGGTCAATAACCTGAACTCAAAGATGTCTATTTCACATTTCTTCATTCTTTTGCCAGTATGAAGCTTCAAGGATGTGGGAAATGTTATTTGTCTGCTGGTGACCAGATCAACTAGGAGTGGGAGTATGTCAGTGTCAGGTGACCATACGCAGATCTGTCGTGAAGCACCACAGACTGCAGCTGCAAGGACTTAGTTTGGAATTAGTGTGTCAGCCTCTTCATGTGTATGAGCATACTCGAAACCACATCCTTGATACGAGTATCATACACGACAACCAGCACAAATGAACATTTACTTGCAAAATAGTCCAGCAGTCCCTGGGCAAACAGGCATGTGAGTTTCCTCTTTGTTGTTGATGCTGACAGTAGGTCCTTGATGGACATAGTGAGATTCATTTCGGGATGAACTTCGTACTCAATGGATGTATTCGATCGCTTCTGTTGGGTCTTGTTTTTCAATGACTGATCCATGTATCGATCGAACACATCTCGACCCTCATCATAACTGATCATCCTCGTTTCTATGCGCTTGTTGAATGCATCCTGAAGGTGTGAAAGCTTCAGCATCTTTGGCGTCTTTGTCATAGTCTGAAGTACACCCATTGCATCAATGATCAGAACTTTGACTGGGGGATCTTCCTGCACTATGCCAGGCACTGGCAGAACATCAAGGGACTTGACCGTGGCATCTTCAACTGCGTGCATCAGACTGCCTTTGTCAGCTGGGATGTACAGGGATCCATCAACAGCACACAGAGAGCGGGGCACCGTTGACATCTCATACTCGCCAATAGTCTCAAGTTTTGGAACTAAACCCGGTCGGCTTCCTTGGACGATTAGAAATCTCCCCAGTAATTCAAGCTCCTCGCACAACTTTATGACCTTATCTCCAATGTGTACTTTCATTATGTCCATCCAATTTGAGAAGGCCTTCAACTTGAGCTTCTTCATCTTGTCCCAAACCAAGAGAGTTGATGTGGAGGTCAAAAGTTCATCAACAAACACTTTGAAGTGCTTCTGACCCTTCTCTGCATAGTGTAGAATATCATGCTTTGCCTCCTCGGACACTAGAGCTGATGAAACTAAACTCTTCAACAGCATTTTCACTCTGAAGGGATTTTCTGCACAGTGCAACTCAATTGAGTGACGAATCTTCATTGCATTTGCTCTTGATCTCAATGCAATCTGTCCAGAGAGCTGGTAATGTTTTGTACATTCGGAAGATCTGGAAGGTTTTGGGAAGCTCAAGATATTCGACAACGAGACGAGCAAGGTGAGGTGTTGTCATCACGATTCGATCAAGAGCAGCTTCATCTCTACTCAGTCCTATCATACCACCATGTCCCTTTAGTTTCTTTATTTCCTGCTCTGTGCCGAGATGTGTTTGTTGTTGTTGTTGTTTTACGTCCTAGCAACATCTGAGGTCATATCAGGACGGGTCTCGACTTGTGACAGTGCACACTCATGGCGACTCCACTCGAACCCACGATCTACCAGCACGGGAGACGGACGCTCTAACTCATTCGGCCATCCCGTCTAGTCCTGAGATGTGTGAAGGGTATCTCCGATTTTGCAATGACGAAGTTACCGGACATCAATGCATTCCATGTTTCAGGCTGGTCCTCTTCCAGTGCATTCATTTGTGCAAGATGGACAGGAATCAGTCGAGCGTAGTTGAGGAGATCACGTGTGAAGAAATACTTTATGAGGTCCTCCAAAGAAGCGAGGTAACTCTGCCAGTCACCTGAGCGGCAAGAGCTGATGAACTGAAGAAGGCTTTCCACCTGGTCAAGACACGCTGACAGAAACTCAGCAAACTCTCCGATGTTCTTCTCCTCCTCCTGTGGTTTCACATTTCCTGAGTACCATGATCTGACATCTTTGTAGACCTCTATCATATCAGGGTTACGTGAATGAAGCGTGTCCTTGAGAGTTTTACACTGGACACAAACTAGACTTTTTGGAAGGGTGGATAATATGACATCAAGCCACATCATCATAATTGCTAGGCTGGTAGTGATGTGGTATTCGAGTCCTCGCTTGTATGCTTTGCCACCGATGATCCCATGCCACCGATGATCCCACGAAGAGATGCTGATGTGTATGCACCACTTTCAATGGCACATGTATCCAGGCCACTGCCATCGACCGTTTTACCAAGAGCATGCAAAGTGGCAAATGCAATGTGGAGAGCTCATGCTCTCAATATCCAATTGGTGTTCCCAACTGACTGTTGATAGTTGCCGGTGTCCATCCGGAAGGCACATGAGTCAGAGTCAAACCATAACTTGTCAACCGGAAGTGAAAACCTACACTTCCGGTTGCTTTGTAAGTGTCATAAATCAACTCAGCATACCTGAAAACCGACAAATCGACACTTCAAGTATGAAAATCGGTCAATAACTTCCGGAGATAGGTGAATGGTCAGTTGCGGGAGGTCTCAAAACGGAAATGACCCCCCACGAAGGGGGGAGGGGTCTGAAAATTTGGACCCCATCATTTTCTGTTAGCCTGAACCCTATTGAAGCCAGAACTGCAACAAAATCAATTTTAGCACAAAAATCCTACGGGAATACATATCATACTGCACTAATGAGGAAACTATCATCTATGTATGGGAAACAGATATGTCCTAACTCACCCATGTTACCAAAAACGGGTTTTACCAATTTAGTCAATACTCTTGGGCCCGGAGAAAGACCATTCGGCAGGGCCTGGTTTTTTGTTCTGTTTGTTGTGATATGTCCTAGTAACATCTAAGGTCATATCAGGACGGGCCAGGGCCTGGTACTCAAACATGTTATTCTTCCAGATAAATCTTAAGTATTTTCTGTGATCATAGTGGATAGGTACTGAGTAATACACATCGCCACGCCCCCCACGATAGCCACATGTTCTCTGTGCCACCAAAGTGGGTCGATAGTAATCAGCTGATTTATGCCACTTCTTTGGTGCTCCGCTGGTAATGTGCAAAAGCCAGCAGCACTTCAATACTTTTGCAGGCAGCTTTCATGAAATGTACATCACTCTCACAGCAGAGAGCTAAATGGAGAGCGGCAGTCAAGTAATGAAAGCAGTCATTGTCGCATCGCGACCGACAGCATGCTGAGCGACGTGTTCATTATCGTGTCAGAAGCTCTCATGCTTTTCAAAACCTTTTTGTTTCTATCTCTGCGTTCTTCACCCAAAAGATCTTCTGTTGGAAGCTCCTTCTCACCATATTTATCTGTTTTGTTCTTAATAACCTCCTTTCCAAGGGGGTTATTAACTAACTACCTTGTAGATGTTAGCCACCCTATCAGACGTTAGCTTGCAGTGAGTTTGAACGAGAACTTTAATGGCATCAAGTATAGGTTTTGCTTTTGGTCAAGCTCATTATAACCTTTTCCTCATAATAAAATGAGAGCCACCGTCGCAGCTATGGCTGTCAATGCCGCAACAACACCTTTAGACATGGATAGCATACCATCTTCTGCCAGCTTTCTACCTTCCACAAACTTTATTTCTTCAGCCCCCCGCCCACTGTCATGGTGGTCACCTCTACTGGCTCTTTCCAGATTATCTTTTCCAGCAAGGTTATGGGGTTAGCTTCTGCTCATTCTTCTTACGGCTCTCATCATCAGTTTCCCTGACATAATCATGCAGGTCTGCAAACACCCACTCATTATTTTACATTACCCACCCCCGGCAAGTATTCTGTCACCACCACTTGTTCATGACTTACATCTTCTAAATCTGGGTGGTCTTCATACATGCTCTCACCTTCCATTTCCAACTGCGGCTGTAATGGTTGTGTATGAGCTGCACCTTGTCTCGTGTGCTCTGAATTAGCCAGCATTTCCACATATGCCGCATTTCACTGCATGAAGTCTTTCATTTCTCTAAAAAAGAGACCTCATTTCATTTTTATCCTGGGTCACCATGTTACTCGTAGTGGGTGTGTGCATAGGTACTGGTACTGGTAGCACATGAGCTCCATTCCCGGATACATCAGTCGTATGAGATGCCATTTTAGTTTTACATGGCTGTTTCTTCTTTTTTCCGACTGTCTAAACCTCCTGCTCCAAGTCACTTAATGCATGTGGCTCAGGTCTTGGCATATCTGTCGACATGCTGATAATGTGTGCTGTCCGTTTCTACCTTCCATGGCAGTGTGCACGGCGTGGCTACTGGGCACGAACGAGCTATGTGGGGCATCACAGAAGTTTGTCTAATTCAACATGAATACTCTGCAAAATACAAAATGTTTGCAGATAAGTAAACCATATGTGTACATGTAAAAGAAAATTCAACCAACCTGAAACATTCGACAATGTTCAATGTCATATTATCCTAACATGAACTCTATCTGAAAACAAAAATCCTCTGTATGGTGTATACTCACCTCTTCACTACAGCTGACGGCCGACTGCCAGCTGTTGACTGAATGGGGCATGACTGGTGCAGGCTATTTATACTCTCCCTGGGACTTGACTTCCAATGTTCGGAAGATGATGTAAGAATTAATGCCGAACGCCAGGCTAGGTAGCGACAAGTATCAATTTTTTAAGTCATTGGTTTGACTCGGCTGGGATTCGAACTCTCGACCTTCCGCACGGGAAGCCTGCGCTCTACCGGTTCGGTATTAGGGGACGGGAAAACGGCATGGTTGGGGGGGGGGGGAGGGGCGGGTTTGATAAAAACGCAAGTTGAATTTATAAGCTACATTTTAATTTTATGTAACTTTCCATAAAAATGGTTTAACTTTGGCGATATTTCAAGTGCGTGGATAGGGCGCCTAGGTGGTCTAATGGTTAACACACTGGCCCGGAATGCAAGAGATGTGGGTTCGATTCCAGCTATATGCGCAATATTTCCCATTTTTATCACCCCAACAACACTGGTCCCATGGCCAGGATCCCGTACAAGCTACACACTGTATGGTTGTTGAACCGACCTTATACCACTGTCACACTACGAAATTTCTCTCCAACGCGCCCCGACGTGTGTCAGTTTTTGGCGAAACGTCGGGAAACGTTAGGGGGACGTTATGCGAACGTTGGTACACGTCAGTACACTATCCTGGACGTTGACAGTCACCGGAGGATGGCGGCGCGCCTAGTTGGTCGCTCAATGTTTTAAGCGTGTCAAAAAACCACGACGATCCACAACGCGCGTCAACGCGCGGGTTCCAATATTATGGCGACGTCAGAAGGATGTCGACAGCGCTGGAATAACATTATGTGAATGCTAGGCAGTCGCTGCGCATGTGTGACGGTCGTTATTACACGTTGCGCCAAACTGTTGCTTTGTTATTTGATGTCCTAGCTACATCTAAGATCATATGAAGACATCACGCCAAACTTTTTTTGTTTTTTTTCCTCACGCGTCGACACCCGTTGGCCACCCGCGAATAACGTGCTGCGCTGACGCCAAACTTTTTCCCCAAACCGCCGAAAAGTTGGACGTGTCTCGACGCGTAGAAGATATTTTGCGCGCTGACAGCGCGCCGGCGAGAAGCATCGTAGTGTGACAGGGCCATTAGATAGGTGAATTAGCTACTGGTAATTTGTTGGTGAAACAGCCAAGCTTCTGGGTAAGCTTGATGGAGAGGAGCGTGGGCAAGCTGTACATCAGTTACTGATCACCGATTGGTGCGCAGGTCAAGTATGATAGAGCCGGAGGCAGGGCGACCTCCCAGCCAAAGTTAATCCACATCCACTAATCGATGAGTAAGGGAGAGTCAATGCACAAGATGGTGCCTTCCCAGGTATTTTCGGTGTCACGAAATATAATAGCCCCCTTAAAATTGTCTCTCCCGGAGAATCTATTTCGAAATAAAACATCCCCCCCCCCTGTTGAAATAGAATGTCCATGACCCATGATATTCAGCTGGAAATAAAATAGATCGGGGTGGGGGGGGGGGGGGGGGGAGGGGAAGGTGGTGGTGGTCATAGGGAAAGGAGAGAGGGGAGGTGGGTGGTGACGGGAAGAAGGAGGTTGAGGCAGAGGGGAGATGGGAGAGGAGGGGAGAGGAGGGGATGGGAGAGGAGGGGAGAGGAGGGGAGGGGAGGGGAGGGGAGGGGAGGAACAGGAAGATGGGAAGGGAGGGAGACTTATTTCGAAATAAAATCTCCGGGGGCGATTTTAAATAAGCGATTTTATTTCGTGAAACCGGCTTCTTTTGCATGGATATGAATGACGAAAGAGCGCTAATTCACTAAGGCGGAGACAGCAGTTCCATAGAGTGGTTTTTTATTTTCTTCGTTAAGAGGTTTACATGTCGGGTGTTGTCTTATCTGGGTGCTAGCCCTTTGTGTTTTGTTCGTCCCGTGGGGTTTTTGATCCCAGTGGTGGTATGTGGGGACCGGATTCGAGCCCTTTACCCTTCCCGTGGTCTTTGTGAGGTGTGGGTGGGTGGGTTGAAGTTAGGGTTGGAGTTGTCCGATCGGGAGCTGGAGGGGTTGTGGCCGTGGAGGCGGGTGGAGTTTTAACGGTCACGTGTTCTTTTGGCGGGAGTGGGTCGCGTCCTCCTCCTGTGGGTGGAGGGGGGTACCCAGGGTTAACGCTAGGTGGCGGCAGAGTGCTGGGCGTATGGGTGTTCTATATCAAGGCGGAGTGGGGTCGGGTCTTGTCGTGGGTTCCGTCCCCGCCCAGTGAATTAGACATGTTACGTTAACATGCACAATGTTGACGAAAGAGCCCTAATGTAACCAAATTTTATTTTTTTTAAACGTTATTTGCTATTCGTTCTTCAAATCTAATAATAATATAATAGAATTGTCTGGGGCAGTTTGATTTATATAAAAAATTATAAATCGATAGGTGGTGTGTGAGCAGTGAAGTGCTCTGACCTCCCGGTGAATATGTAGGCGTGGATTGCGTAAGGTCGGCTATATGGCCTAATTGTTTGGACGCTAACCTAAGAATGGCAGAGGTGTGGGTTTGAATTCCACTTTTGACACAATGTTTCACATGTGCGCGAAAACACACGTACAATATATATATATATATGGGATGTATAATTAATTATGCGTATATAAGTAGGCGGAGTATATATTTCTTATTATTCTTATTATTATTATTATCACGATTATTCTACCATTACACCATAACTATTATGTCCAATTGCTGACTTGCCTCGATTTGCCCCCGTTGCCCCCGGCAACACCGCTGAACGGGTAGCCCTTGGCCAGTCTACTGCTTGTTTTCAAACTGGGCAGTCTCAAGCGCTACAGCCCTCCCTACAGCAGCAACAAACACAGTCTACCTGCTACCTGTGTCTTACCTTGGCTGCAGGACTTTTCAATGAAGTATATCGGGAGGATCGTCTACCTACACTGCTAGCCATGCTACCTGAGTGTCGACGATCGGTGTGTCTATGACATGCTTGTCGATGGATTTAAGGGACGACGGAACATCGATGACGGTATCGTTGACAAAAATTTGATTCGACCGTTATAATTTAAATTTCGTTCTGTGAGTCGACTAACCCTTCATGTGTGTCTATGACATGCTTGTCGATGGATTTAAGGGACGACGGAACATCGATGACGGTATCGTTGACAACAAATTGGATCCGACCGTTATAATTTAAATTTCGTTCTGTGAGTCGACTAACCCTTGATGTGTTTGTCGGCGATTGCCTCACTATTACAGCATGAATCTGAATGAAAACACAGTGGACGCATTTTCGACGCTCAGAAGTCGACCGGCAGTAATTTAAATTGATATTGCCAATATGTGTGTCGACATAGTCGACAAAATTGCTTCATATTACAGGATGAATCTTAACTCTGATATGTGTGTCGACCACATTGAGTCGATTAAAACGATATCTAATACTAAATCGACCTCCATTAATCGGCCGTTTTATTGATTCTTTACTCTGGTCTAGTACTTAAGGACCTTACGTACTAGTTTTAAGTACTTAAGGACCTTAGTACCCTGAAAGCAGGCCAAGTTCTCAAGCATTCCCTTTTGGCTGCCATAGCCCAGCGGCTAAAGCGTGTGCTGGTTCGACTTACATCCGTAAGCACTCTAGTACTATGGTCTAAGTACTTAAGTGCTTGTACTTAAGCAGCTTAGTAACCTGAGTGCGGACCCTGCTAGACCGGTAGCAGGCCAGGGTTCTGGTCACAGCATTCCACTTTGGCTGCCATAGCCCAGCGGCTAAAGCGTGTGCTTGTTCGACTTACATTAGGAGATACCCTGGCCGCGATATGCCAACAGGGTATTGTAGCGACTGTGGCGTTCCACACAAGAACCATGACTCTGCATTGTGTGCTATGAAGAGCGCGGAGCTCCAATTGACTAGGCCAGGCAGGTCGACTAGAAATACGGGAGCGTTGAAGACTACCAAGCCAGAGGATGACAGGAGCGACCAGGGCGACTTGGAGCCGCCGGTATCAGCTATGGCTTCGCTGTCATTACAGGAACGTGAGAAGATCGCACGCGAAGGCATCGAGGCACTTAAGGCTGAGCTGAGGGTATCGGCCCTCGAGGAGGAATTCGAGGAATTAATTGCCGAGCGTGAAAGACGACGGAATCGAGGGAGGATGGCCGATAGGCAAGACAGCTCTGCGACGACAAAGGTTGTGACGGGACACCCTGCCGCAATGACGGTTGGGCCTGCAGACGACTACCGGAGCGCGAGTGAGACTGCACTTCCCCCACCGACATGGACCCATGGAACCGAGGGGGACGACGGCGACCTACATCGCAGATCGCGACGACGCTCACGAGGATCGAGCAGGAGGAGACGATCTTCAAGATCCAGCAGTGATGGCAGTTCTTCGAGGCGACGACGAAGTAAGTGGTCACTCAAGCGATACGCATCAGGAAAGGGCGTTCGAAAGTTAAATGCTCATGAGCTAATTAGGGCATCGTGTCTCTGGTGCCTTGACATACCTGGACTTACCGTGAGTAACTACAAGGCGATTATCCAGCACATTAGCTTTATTTCCACCAGAGCAAGTGACGATCATTACAAGGATATTGCTCACGTAGATCACGTGCTGGCGATTCGTAAACTTGCTGAAACCATTGGTTTCGAAGCTTTCGGTAAGGCACACCAAGACGAAAGCATTGTACATTACGGCCCACATAATATGAAAGCTAGGAAGGCCGGAGGCGGGAACTTTACTAGCCAAAAGCGAAAACACACGTACAATATATATATATATATATATATATATATATATATATATATATACACCGCTGGTATCAGTATTGCCAGACCTATTCAATGTCGCACACTTCAGAGCGAAGACCAAGACTACTCAGATACTGGTGAGAGAGCTACTATTCGCAGATGACAGTGCACTGGTTGCCCACTCTGCTGAAGAGACCCAGAAAATAGTGGACGCTTTCTCCGATGCATCAAAGAAGTTTGGCCTGAAAATTAACATCAAGAAGACGGAGGTGCTGTACCAACCCAACTCTACAAGAACCCGAGAGGAGGAGATCATGGTTGACGGAAACAAGCTGAACTCTGTTCCGGAATTCACCTATCTCGGAAGCACTATATCAAGTGATGGACGCATTGATGCTGAAATACAGAGGAGGATGGCCAAGGCTAGCGCATCTTTCGGCCGACTACGCCAGAGACTCTGGAACAACCACCATGTGTCCATTCGGGTCAAAGGTAAGATCTACCGTGCAATCATGCTATCCACCCTACTATACGGAGCCGAGGCCTGGACAGTGTACAGACGACAGGTGAAAAAGCTGCATGCCTTCATGATGCGACATCTGCGTTCAATCATGAGGCTAACCTGGAAGGACAAAGTGACAAATAAGGAAATACTCAAACGGATGGGGCTGCCCTCTATGGAAGATCTTCTGATCAAAAAGAATCTCCGGTGGACTGGACACCTCATGAGGATGTCATCAGACAGGCTACCAAAGCAGATCCTTTATTCTCAACTGTCTTCTGGCTACAGAAAGAGAGGGCGCCCCCGTCTCCGGTTCAGGGATACCATCAAGAGAAACCTGAAGCTGAGAGACATTAAGACCGACTCATGGACGCAACTCTCACAGCAGAGAGCTAAATGGAGAGCGGCAGTCAAGTAATGAAAGCAGTCATTGTCGCATTGCGACCGACAGCATGATGATGATGATGATCAGTATTGCCAGGACCACTTGCAGGTAGCGCCGGTGTGGCCAGATCTGTAACTAAGCCCTTCAGTGGTAGATAGTATGTAGCCATGCAATGGTCAATCAAAATATAGTAGAGGAAACTGAGATGTGATAGTGTCTTTGTTTATGTGATGTATAACACATTATGCGAGTATAAAGGCGTGGAAGGGAATTAACTCCTTGTTATTATTATTATTTGCTAATTATTGTTAATATTACACAATACACTGTACTGCCTCCTCCATGTCGCGACTGGTGGCGCCACCCCCGGCTGTGGCCGGTACCTGCCTACGCTGAATACATCACTCGTGTCGGGGAATGAGAGAAGGTGGAAACATGGTCTACCTATATATATAGTATGTATACATATATATAGCATATATGTGTATATATATATACACATATATAGCATATATATACACATATATATATATATATAGTATAGTTATACGAGTCTTACCTTGGTACAGATGATGGATAACTGTTGTTTTACCGAGGTATAAGCCTCGGATAGATGTGGGCTAGGGAGAGGTAAGCACGTCCGGTACCAGCAATCTTAACCTACTTATTGAGGATAAAAATGACTTTCAAACAATGGATACTATTACTTTACCGAAAAGGTACACCAACGGAATAGATGTGGCAGGGTGTGGCGGGAGGGCCCTAGCCCACATCTATCCGAGGCTTATACCTCGGTAAAACAACAGTTATCCATCATCTGTACCAAGGTAAGACTCGTATAACTATACTATTTTACCTCGGTAAACAGCCTCAGGCTAGCCTCAGGCTAGGGAGACCTTTACATAATTCATTTTTATCCTTAATATCATTCTTTCTTATTATTATAACATTCTAAATTTTTGTTCTCACCTATTCTTGTTAGTTGGCGAGAAGACGCTTTGCAACGCCGGTAGGCTTTTCTAGTCGTTTATTATAATGTTTTGCAAACGACTTAGCCGTCTTCCAGCCTGCATGCGCTAGTATTCTTTTCACAGAAATACCAAGCACCCGTGCCTTGGAGACCATGGCTCCTCTAGTTGAGTGGGAAGAGTATTTACTCGTATCCACTCCAGCCAATTTCAACACCGTAATTGTCCATCTGGCAAGTGTGTCTCGTGAAATCGCCTTATGTGGCTTTATAAAGCTCACTAATAGTTGTTGTGATGCACGTAAATCCTTTGTCTTGTATATATAAGCCCGTATGGCCGACACAACACATAATTTCCGATCATTCGGAAAACAGTCTAAGTGAACCGTTGATAAAGGGTCACCTAACGTGTTCGATTTAAGCAATTTTTCTAAATCAAACGTAGCTTGTTCCTTGTCTATTTCTAATCCAGTTAAGGATAAAGCAACAATCGTCTGTCCTCTGTGTCCGGTTACTAACAATAACAGGACCGCGACCTTAAAACCTAACTGTTTTATATCTAACCACGAGTTGTGAGGCCAAGCCTGAAACAACTTAAATACTATAGAAACATCCCAAAACCGACTATACTTTGGTTTTGGAGGATTCCTTTGATAAATTGAACGAAGTAAATAACAAATAACATAATGTTTTCCAACTGTTTCGCCATCAATTCTAGGTAATATAATTGATAACGCACACCTCGCCGCATTAATCGATCCAAAGGAAAGTCCTTCATCCTCTAGAGAACGAAGAAACCGAGCTACTTGTGAAATCTTTGGATTTGTTGGTTTAACTTTCATTAACAAACAATGTACACCCCATTTCTTTAAATAGGTTGTATACATTTTGACAGTTCCTGGCCTCCAGGCATCCGATACTATCCTATCCTCAGTAATTCTGTCCAATCCAAATTGCTGTAGTTGCTGCCTTAGAAAAGGAATGCCAATAGGGGCGTCGTTGACACGTCGCCGTGAACCACTAGCGGTCCGTGGTGCGTCAGATTCCCGAGTTTTCTTGGGAATCGTATACGATCTTTTGCCAGTTGTGAAACTGCTGGCAGCCAAGGTTGCGTGTCCCAATCGGGCACCACCAGTATCGCATGTGTCCCTTCCAAGCCGATTTTTCTCACTACTCGGCTGATAATGCTAAATGGTGGGAAAATATAAAAATAATTATTTTCCCAGGTAATAGCAAACGCATCTACTTTCCAAGCATCCGGTTCAGGATGCCAAGAAACATAACAGGGTAACTTGTTATTATTTCGTGATGCAAATAAGTCAACTTCAGGTGTACCCCATTTTTCACAAACGAAGTTAAACAAAGGTGTAGAGAGAGACCACTCTAAATGGTCATGGAAATTTCTACTTTTATAATCTGCAAGTGTATTTTGTGACCCTGGAATATGCGCTACAGTCAGCCAGACTTGTTGAGCCTGTGCCCAGTTCCAAATCAGTTTAGATAACTGATTGCAAGACTTTGATTTGGTTCCACCCATGTTACGAATATATGCCATGGCAGTAGTATTATCAGTTAGTATTCTAACCTGTGATTTATTTATCTTTACTAAACTACGTAAGCCCAGATAAATAGCACGCAATTCTAGTGCATTAATATAGTCTGATTTTTCATCATCAAGCCATCTACCTCCTGTTGTGACCCCATCTCGATGAGCTCCCCAACCTTCTAACGAAGCATCAGTAGTAATTACTGTATTAGGTTCCGCCATGCGGATTGGATTTGGTGAACTTGCTATATGTTGCATCCACCATCCAATATCCTGTAACCCTTCTTGCGAAATAAACATCTTTCGCTCAAAATTGCCTTTAGTTCGTGTTAACGCTAAATTTTTATCTATTTCTAGCGACTTAATATGGGCCTTCCCATATAACACAGCAGGTGCATATGAGGTCATTATGCCAATAAGAACAGCAACCTGTCTAATTTTTGGCTTTGATAACTTAATAAGCTGAGTCGCTGTAGTCATAAACTTAATTAGTTTTTGTTCTGTTATCGACACTGTAAGGGACTGTGTATCCAGAATAAACCCTAAACATTTGAGTTGTTTTGTTGGTTTAAACACTGACTTTTGTTGATGTACATAAAACCCCAATTTAGTGAGTAATGCACATAAATCCAAAACTGCATTCACACAACCAATTTGTGTTGATGCTATAATAAAAGAATCATCTATGTATGGAAACATTATGTGACCCTTCCTCGCCATTACCGAGAAAACAGGTTTAAGCAATTTAGTAAATAAACGTGGCGCACAAGCTAAGCCATTCGGCATGCAGGTAAACTCATAGAGTTGGTTATCCCAAATAAATCGAAGAAATTTTCGGTATTGTTCCATTATGGGAAGCGTATAATATGCATCCTGTAAATCAACACTAGCCATCCACGCATCTGGTGTAATCAGATCTCGTGCCGTATCTAGAGAGAACATTTTAAAATGTCGATATTCCACCCTTTTATTAAGGATTGTTAAATCCAGGATCATTCGAACATCACCATTAGGCTTCGGTCTCGAGAAAATGTTTGAAATAAACTGTCCTGAACAGTGTGTCACTTTTTGTATAATTCCTTTCTCAAAGAATTTATGTACCTGTTTAGTTAGTGCGTCTCGTTCAACTGGTTGAATGTTATATGGAAAAGGTATTATACTTTGTACAGGAATTTGTGTAAAGGGAATTTGAACACCCCTAACTATTTCTATAATTTCTTGGTCACTAGTAATTTTGTGCCACTCAGAAATATGATTACTAATATTACCAGCCACAAAGTTGCTTACAGTTTGTGTGTTTTTAGAGGCTGCAGGGACTTGTAAAGTTTGTGTTTGGACCTCTACTTGGACCCGCCCCTGGGGAAAGGTCTCGACGAGTTGAACCCTCGGCCTATTGGCCGTGCGGTGTTGTCGGTCCAGCCTGGGCGAGCGCCCCGGCCCCGAAACCCTTGACCGAAGTTTGAACTCGGTCTGGTTCCTCTGGTGAACCGTCGTGGACGAAAATCCCCTCGTGACTTTTTGAAACGAGGAACTTCCTGTTTCTTCTTGCCATCCATGTTTTTGCCACTCTTGGCTGCAGTCTCTACCTCTTTATAGAGGTATTGTAGTTGACCGCCAAACATCTTGGTATTATCTAAAGGTTTCCCTTTAATCGGCTCTGGAGCAAGATAGAGCGTAAACTCCTTCCCCTCATTATCGGTAACCTTCTTAGAGCGAGCCACTTCTTTGCCAGCATCTGTGCAAACTGACTTGAAGACATTTTCATATCTTCGAAACGACAGGTAATTACCTGCCGCCGCTAGTACTGCAATGCCTTTGTCCATTGTCTTAGCCAAAGACGAGAACTTATTTTCACTCTGCATCCTATTAGCCACAGGAACAATAGCTGTTAGGGTAGCCAACACTGCCTTATGCACTGTGTGCAACACATCCTCAAACTTCTTACGGTCATCCGTCATATTGACATCCCGATCCATTTCTTTAATGATGGAGTTGGGAACACCCTTTATGCCTGTTAACTCATCTCCTAACTTGGAGATAACCTCCGCCGGTTTAAACGTGCGGAAATGACCATTCACGGTCTCGCGCATAAGCGTAGTGGTTTTAACCCGCTTAGCCTTTGGCTTCTCCACCTTCTTAGCCACTTTAGTGCCAATGTCCGCATAGACACCTTCATATATGGTGTCTGAGTCTGATTCCGTAGAAGTAGACTCAGTGGACGAATCAGAAGAAGAATATTTCCTCTTCCTCTTCTTCTTTTTGGACTTAGTCTTCCGCTTTTTTGCGGAAAAAACGTCTTGCCCGCTCCTTGGTGAATTCATCACCCGAAGAAATCACCTGTTTCTTCTTCTTCCTCCGTTTAGGAGAAGGAGGAGGAGGAGCCTTAAGCTCCACCGCCGAGTCTGTGTCCAAGAAATCCTCAAACGAATCCTCTTGGACACTCGGCCTACGCCGCTTCCGAGACACAGGCGATTTGGCAGTCAAGATGTGGCTTTCCAATCGTGCAAAGCGAGCCTCCCAATCTGGAGGCGCAGGCACATCAGGCACTGCGTCCTCGTCCGGGTCGGAGAGGATATGCGCCCGGGGCTGTGTCGACGGCCCTGCCGACAACACAGGTGAGGAGTCGTACTCCTCGTCCACTCCACTCGGAACACGCCCCTCGGCTGCTGCTGCACCGCGCTTACTCCGCTTCGTGGCCATCGGGAGCTGAAACAAAAATTTTTGGTCAGTCCCGGTATATATATATGTCACAATATGGTTGTTTCAAACTCATTTGGACATCTATTGGTGTTAAAGAACGTGTTTATACCGTTATAACACAGGCGTAATAAGCTAAATTTGTGCGTGGGTTGTGGGTCAAGCCCAAACCTTACGCGGGGTCGGGACCAGTGTATCGGCCCGCCCATCCCTCTGTTCCGCACACTTCTCCCACCTGTGACTACTACGTCAACAAGTTGGAGAAAATGCTACGAAACTCGGAGAAACGCCTGAAAAAGTTTTGTCTAGGGGAGTCTATAAAAGAAACCCAGGAGCATCTCCAACATTACTCTCTATTAGAGTACGAGAGAATTTCCACATGAGATAGGGCGAAACCCACATCTCTACCCATAGTCACACGGTGACCCGGGTGTTGACATAACCGCTAATGACCGGTTTGGTTCCTTCGAGAAACCCACTCGAGTGTTCTATCCTTGGTTGTTTATAACCAAATAACTCGTCCAAATTGGACCAACGAAAGTCTAAACTTTCCATATTGATGCTCTAATGCATCATAATTAAGCTAACCACAGTTTTTATTATACTTACTGCGTATTTGCTTGTATGTAGACTAATTTTGCCGGAGCAACCCAACGACACGTTATCCAGTCGTGAGTTGTATATGCTAATTGCTGGTACCGGACGTGCTTACCTCTCCCTAGCCTGAGGCTAGCCTGAGGCTGTTTACCGAGGTAAAATATAGCATATATATACACATATATATATACTGCACACACAGCTACTCACCGCTGACACATTCCTGTTCTCACGACAATTATCCTGATCGTATCCTGATCATTTATTGGACGCTATTTACCTGATTGAAACTTCTATACTCGGCACTGTAGCCATTACGCAAACTCACGCTCCTTGAGTACAGACTTGTTTTCGTTATAATGTTTTGTTGTTGTTTTACGTCCTGGCAACATCCAAGGTCATATCAGGATGGGTACTAACTTGTGACAGTGCAGACTCATGGCGACTTTATAGTGCTGCCCCACTGGGACACCAGGCCACCAGCAACATGACCTGATATCCCACTCAGTCACATTATCCTGACACTGAGCTAAATAGTTGTCACCCTATCCTAATAATGCCGAGTGCCTGCCTAGGAAGCAACAAGTATCAATTTTTAAGTCATTGGTTTGATTTGACCAGGGTTCGAACCCATGATCCCACGGTCTACCAACACGGGCGACGGATGCTCTAACTCATTCGGCCATCCCGTCTGGTCTTTTTGTAATAATAAATCTCATTAAATTTGTTATTTCCAACTCATTTTTTGCCTTGGTTGTGTCATTAGCCGAATTGGATATGTTGGCGAGGTCAACATAGGTAATTTGGCTGCGAGGCAACTGGTCCCGCATAGTTTTCCTCATTAGCATATCATTAGCATATGCATAATACACATATAATACACATATAATACACATATAATACACATATAATACACATATAATACACATA